>BMAO01028638.1:0-306794 GCA_019973975.1 Trichonephila clavata | reverse complement strand
GAATGAAAGAGAGACGTTAAGTTTTAGGAATTTAATGACATCTAAGGTTGTTAAACCTGACTTAGCGCGCGCTGCTGGGGAAGAGTAAGTCTATCCTTCTCCCGCTTACATCGGGGGTTTACAGAGAGTGGCGCTGGTGTCGCTGAGCGTATACAACACTCGTCCATCCTGATGTGGTTCGGTCCCGACCAGGCTGGAAATATGCAAGTAAAAATTATACAAATACTAACTGAAAAGAAAAAAAAGATTAAAACAAATTTTAAAGTTCAAATTCCTTGAGTACATAGAGGAAAAAAAAATAAAGTCATAAGAGTTCTGGAAAGAAAAGTCTTAGGGATTATCCCATGGTTTCATCAGATCAGCAGATGTGGAGGTCAAATTTGGGCCTCTTGTCTTCCTATTTTCTTCATCGTACCTGTCGTTTGGACGAAACTTTCACTACTTCATATGGGCCAAAATATTTGGTCGCAATTTTCATACCTACTCCAAACTGGTTTTCTTGATTGCAATTCTGTCACCTTCTTTGTATTTTCTTGCTTCTTTGCGATGTTTATTGTAGTGTAGTCTACTTGTTCTTGTAATTCAGGATATTGGATTTGGCATCTTCTCTCATTTGTTGTTATTCTGTAAAGATAATTGGAAATTTTCTTCCTCGAGAATGGCTTTGATTTTTATGTCATCTTTATTTTTCATTTTGACGCCTGTTAAAAGTTCAAATGGTGTATATTTGGTGGCTATGGAAACAGTGCTGTTAATTATTGTTGAACTGATGATACGTGTTTTACCATTTCTGGTATTAACGTTGCATGAATTTTTCTACTTGACCGTTCCACGCGTACACCTGTTGTGATTGAAATAAACTCGATATCTTCATCCTGACAAAATTCTGAAATTCTGTAGAAGTGAATGCTGTCCTTTGTCTGAAATTATCGTCTGGACTTCCAAAGGTTACTTGTTGTAATTTAATTTGTCTAAAGCATCGTTAGCTGAAGGAGACTTACAAGATAAATCCACAAAAATTGGTGAAAGCGTCGATGACAGTAAAGATATATTTGTAGTTCTTGTTGGTACTTGGAGTGGACCCAAAAGTCAATATGGTAGGTATCAAGTGGAATATCACCTTTTGGTATGGGATGTAGAAATCCTTCTCGTTTGCCAAATTTTTTGGATGAAAGAATGCAAGGAATACAATTTGCAATAACATTTCTACAGTCTTACGCATATTGGGAAAAAGAATTGTTGTTTGACTAAATTTTCAGTTTTGTTGATGCCGAAATGTCCTTTAGAATGTTCAAGTTGTACGATTTGTTTTTGCATTCAAGTGGAACGACTAGAAGTTCTTGGTCGTTGACAATTTTGTACAGCACATCGTTTTTTAATGTATAATCAGAGGCTGAAGATGAATGTAATAATTGTTTAATACTGGATGTAAACTCATCATTAATTTGTGCTTTTTTAATTTTTTGTGTTGTCTCGTTGTATTGTATGAGCATGACTGGATAACGACTGAGCGCGTCAACATGTTGCATTTGTTTACCTGGCCTGTGAAGTATTTCGTAATCGAAGTCTTCTAAGAAGAGAGCCCATCGTGCTATTCTAGGTGTAAATCTTTCTTTGACATAGTTTTTTGAAATGCTTGGCAATCTGTGATTATTTGAAATTTTTTTAATGCTGTAACTATCGCTAAGACCTCTAGTTCGTAGCTGGAGTATTCTCTTCTTGAGGAAAGTTTACGACTCATATAGTGTATTGGATAAAGTTCTGATTTGAGTCCATTTGTAGAAGTATAGCGCCAAACCCTTTCGCACTGGCATCGCAGTGTATTTGTAATGGAGCGTTTGCTGATAAAGATGTAATACAGGTTCCTGAGACAAAATTTGCTTCAAAGAGAGAAAAGCTTGTTTTTGTATAGGACCAAAGGTAAATGGAACTTGGTCTCGTAAAAGATCGCTTAAAGGTCGTGCGATTGATGCATAGTCCTTAATAAATTTTCTAAAATAGCCTGTTAGTCCTAAAAATGATTGGACATGCCGAGGGTTTTTAGGTGTTTGGAAATTCATGACTGCATTTGTTTTAGCTGCTGAAGGACGAATAGTACCTTCTTCAATAATATGGCCAAGAAAAGTTAATTTCCGCTGAAGAAAATTACACTTTTTAAAATTAAACTCTAAACCATAAGTAGCAGCAACATCAAATACTTTTTTAAGCTTTACAATCCCTTCACATTCAGAATTGCCGGAATTAAAATGTCGTCCATGTATATAATAACAGTGTTGTCTTTTAAGAGATCTTTAAACACAATTTGAATGTATTTTTGAAATAGTGAGGGAGAATTACACAAACCAAAAGGAACTCTATTAAATTGGTATTGACCATTATGTGTTATGAAACTGGTGTATTTACGGCTATCAGGATCAATTTTGATGTGAAAAAAACTGTTTTTTAAGTCCAAATTTGAAAAGAGTATCGCTCCATGGAGTTGATCAAAAATGTCTTCAATGAGGGGTAGTGGAAATCTTTGTTTAATTGTTTTAGAATTAAGAGCACGAAAATCAACACAGAGTCTAGTTGACTGGTCTTTTTTCTTGACAAGAACTAAAGGTGCGGCAAAATTAGATGAACTTGGGGAAATTATTCCATCAGACAGCCATTGCTCAATTTGGTTTTCGACGATAATTTTTTCCGCTTGACTTAATCTGTTAGGACGTAACGCGATGGGTGTGTCATCAGAAAGGATAATTTGCATCTGTAAGTTTGTATCTTTAATTTTATTTGGTTTGTAAGATTGGATAAGGTTTTCGACTTCGCGACGCGTATCAACGTTCAAAATATGCGATAAATCTACTGGAGGATAAATTACATTTAAATTTGATAAATAACAATTCTCATTTTGAAAAAGCAAAGAGAGAGATTCGTTTTTATTATTAACTGGTAAAGAATTACAATCGCTAATTTTAAATTCAGAAAAAGGTTTGTTTACGTTAGCTTCGCGCTGAAAATCAGTTATATAACATGTTTGATCGGATCTGGGCTGTGACGTCAGTTCATATTTCTTATTTTCTTTTCTATCGAATAATTTCTGTTTTGGAGAGTTTAACGATTCATTTTTATTCATTGAGTGTTTTACATTACTCGCGCTGTGATTGTTTGGAAATCGATTTGAGCCATTTGGCCTTGAACCTTCGCCGGAATGATTTGGGATAGTTTGCGGTGCAAAAGAATGCAAGCTCGACATATTTGGGCTAGCGAAATTATTTTGTCTATCATTTTTATTTTTATGCGAAAGAATGTTCTTAGAATGAGAGGAAGTAGGATTTTTTTCTGAAATCCGTGCATTTTCTTTTTCTGCTTTATTTAAATCATCAAAAATATTAGGTGGAACTATTAAATCACAATACAATTTATTACAGACAGCTGCAGTTACTATTATCGGTTTTCACGAAAACTTGGAAGAGCTAATTTAATTTTAGTAAGTTCAGCTTGAATTTCATTTCCGAAAGCACATGTTAATTGAACAGTTCCTAAAGATTTTGTTTCGGGTGGAATGAGGGAGGATTTCACACACACAATATTCGCTCCCGAATCGATTAAAGTTTTCACGATTTTATCGTTAACAAAATATTTTCGTATTGCAATTCATGTAAGGATTCATTAAACATTTTACATTCGACTTTACAAACAGGACCGTGATTTGAATTAGGTCTAGAATTGAAATGAGTTTCGTTTCTGTAAGAACTACGACGCGGGTTATTTGTTGAAGTGTTTCGTGAATAATTAGTGAAATTTTTATCACGAGAGTTGTAAAAGCCCTGAGACGAGTTATATTTTTGTTTACTGTCATACGGCGGTTGATGGTGTGTGTTGTCGGAATACGACTTTCGCTTTGCTACGAAGAAAACATCGCATTTCCTAGCCAATTCAGTAGGCTTAAACCAAGATTCGTTTTGGCGTATCGCGATATGTTGTTGCGTTTCTCGATCGAGGGTGGAAAATAATTTGTCGGCTATCATTAACTCACACAAAGTTTTAAAATCATTCGCATTTCGAAGTTTACAATAATATTCAAAAGAACTTGTTAGCCGTGACGAAAACTGTACGTGCGATTCGTTTGGCAATCGTTGGGCCCTACGGAAATTAATTAAGCATTCTTGTGGGGTTGGTTGGAATTCTCGTAAAATAATGTGTTTAACTTTCTCGTAATCTTGAAGTTCGTTTTCGGGGATATAAAGTAAAATACTGTTAGCTTTTTCACCGAGAATATTAATTAAGATCTCTGATTTTAATTCCTGTGGAACATTTTTGGTTGTAAACGCACGTTCAAGTGAATGAAAAAATAAATTATAATTTTCAGGTTTAGAAGGAACTGGCATACTAAGGGTCTTAACGGATTTAATGAGACTTTCTAAAAGGTTAGTTGACGGTGTTTCGAATGTTGCAGTAGTATTGTTTGAATTATTAGAATTTATAGCGGAGTTTATTTTCGCGAGTTCAATTTCTTTTTCAAGTTGAATGATTTTTTGGGCCGTTTGCTCGGCTTCTTTTTTCACTAGTTCTGCTTGTTTTTTTTCTGATTCTGCTTGTTTTTTTTCTGATTCTGCTTGTTTTTTTTCTAATTCTGCTTGTTTTTTTTCTAGTTCTGACTCTTTTCGTTCCTCGACGAGTAAATTAAGCATATCCTTAACGAATTCAGGTTCGTTTTTGAAAGTGTCAGTTTGTTCGATAAGTGCTTTTAAATTCACAAGCGTAGCATTTTCTGGGACAGTAACACCTAGTTCTTTAGCGGCGGTTATTAGATCGTCTTTCTTAGTATTTCGATACATGCTGAGTAAAAAAGGTTTGATCCTACCTGATTTGACGATTTCTCGGCGATGACTGTAGTTACGAAGCAGATGGAGTTTTCACTCTTGATGCGATTAATAGGCGGGGAAATTGGCCTTTTTGTTTCACTGGACCACTTGGACGATGCCGAAGAGACTTTTTGGTTGAGTCTTAAGCTTTGGTTTGGCTTTGGCGAAAGAGACGGAAGTATTGGGTCTCGGAGCGGAGGATTGGCTCTTAGTAGGCGTTGGAGGAATTTGCTGATCACGCATTCGCCATTGCGTTGGGCGATTTCGATGAGCGCCGTTTATTTTGGGCGACTTTTGATTTTAACACGGGTTCAAAAACCATTAAGGTTGCGAGGTCGAGCCCTCATGTAACAGAGAGGGTGGTGTCTAGGGGTATGTTGAATGAAAGAGAGACGTTAAAGTTTTAGGATATTTAATGACATCTACAGGTTGTTAAACCTGACTAGGCGCGCGCTGCTGGGGAAGAGTAAGTCTACTCCTTCTCCCGCTTACATCCGGGGGTTTACAGAGAGTGTCGCTGGTGTCGCCTGAGCGTATACAACATATATATATATATATATATATATATATAATACTATTGTTCATTAAATACATTAACTTATTTTTCACATCAAACATTTAAAATTACACTGGGCAATAGGAAATTTTATACTATCCTTCTCAATTCCCGATAAGAGATTAGAGCCCGACAGGATTATAAGCTCCAAGTAGCCCTCGCAACGACCGAAATATCTCTTGAATGGTTGCTTCTATGGCTTTGAAATGTGTGGAGGATCTTAAAGCGACATCTGTTGAATTACTTTGGAACTTTTCCTTGTGCCATACCGTTTTTCCCTTCTTCAAGTATTATCATTTCAAATCTGAAGTTATTCTGATCAGTGATTCTTTTTTTATAGCATTTTGAAAGTGAAACTAATCAAAACCACCTTGTATTTCAACGTCCAATAATGTTTACTAAGTAGAAATGAAGTGAAATCCATATGCAAAAATGTTTCTTTGTTTACACTCGTGTCTGTTCTTGAACTTTATCACGAAAGGCTTACTTAATTTACACCATCACGGAATTATTATGCATAGGTAATATATAGAACGCGATTAGTAATTTAAATTTAAAATATTAATTTCTTTTTTTCCAGATGAATAATATCACGTAAAAAATAATGCAAAATTAATGCTTGCATTAAAATGTTTAAAAAAACATTAAGTCGAATTATTCCAAATTCAGAAAAAGAAAAATGGATATTGTTTTCGTAAAAAATAATTATTTAAAAAATTTATTCCATAGAGTATGAATTCGAAACAGAACTTTAAAACCAAAAAGACATCATTGATTATCGATATAAAATAACATCCCATCCGGTAAAATCTGACAAAATTGGAATGCGAAAAACGTTATTTGATTGAAACCATTAAAGCATTCAATTTCTTCTTCAAATAGTTGTCTTCAACATGCAATTTTTAACGTGTGCATAATAATCGATTGCTTTTTGTTTGGAAAACATGAGAGTTGTGTTTTTTCGGGGGGAAATGAAGGAAAACATCGAATTATTTGTTTTCTTTTCCTAAACAATGTTTACTTTTTTTTTAAAAAAATTCATTCGATTTTATGAGCCATTTGCAAAAGGAAAATAGTTATAAGGAAACACATAAGTAACATTCTTGTTGTTAACCGTAAGAAAAGATCGAAAGTAAAGAGGACAAAACATATTTTTAATTGAGCTGTTAGCATTTCTTTAATCTATTTTTATAATTTGTTTACGAAAAAATGAGGTTAATACAAGAAGTAATTATAGTTTAAACAAATAACACAAAGTGTGTGTGTTAAAGAAAGATGATTGTTTTCATCGAATCGCAAGTAGCATATACAGTAAGAAATAGTAATTTCAACATGTACGAGCAACTTCTCGCGGCATTTTTAAGTTGTGTAACTAAAATTCTTCATTATTTAAGAATTCCAGTATTTGAAATTTTTTATTAAATTCAAGAAGTTAAATGATTACAATACGTAGTTCCACGTAGCCTTATAAATCACAAAGGAAACTCTTAAAATCTATAGATTCTATCAAGTGCTTTTAATACTTAAAATTTATTTTCATTTTAAACTGTTTAATTTTGAAATTAGAAAAAGATTATTATTATTATATTCAAAACTTCATTTTAAACATTTTAGATTTTAAAGAAAATTTAAAGTTTCAATAATTAATAAATGAGGGTTAACAAGCCCTTTCAAATATGTTATTTATTTATTATTATTGTTCTAGAAAAATTACTGCCGAAGGTCTATGGCATGTACCGTAACGACTGGTTATGAATCAATATTGAGCAATTCTGTCGTGTCAGAGGGTGTTAACCCTTCTACCAAACGTTTCTTAACGCAACATTTTGGCGACAGATTTTTTTTTTATGTTTCTGTGATTGCCAAGGTCAACTGTTCTTACTCCGGTGAAATTCTAGCTATAAGATATCTGAAATCCAAAGTGTATACCGTCGAATCCGTACACATCTGAATTGGAAGATTCCATTACAAGTGAGATTCAACTGATTCTTAACATGATACGTGCTGCAGGCAGTGGCGTAACATACACCCCCGCATCGCGGGGAGGAGGGGGGGGGACAAAGTCTATGTTACGGTACTGTTTTGCAATTATTTGCAAGGTCCCGCTTTGGGCCCAAAACCTGACTTTAAAGGGGGGCCGTAATGTTCTCCGTTACGCCACTAGCTGTAGGGCTATCCATGCCATATGCAAAGTGTCATCATGTGTTAGACTATTGCTTTTTTCTCTTTATTTATTTATTAATTTTTTGGTCACTTTTTCTTAGTATCTCCTCATCGTCATCATTTTTTGTATGCGTGTTGTAAATTCTGTTCCTGTTCTATTTTATATTTTTTTACTGTGAGGGTCATGCTTAAGTGACAAAAAGTAGGTATTGCAACTTGAATTTTTTGATATTTTATCACTTTAACCATAGCTGTGAGACAAAAACTACTGCTTTTTCTATCATCCTTAAGTGCATTTCTTAAAATACCTGAATTACAAATTTTATTTAGTTCCTTCTCGCTTAACGCCATAGAGAGCAGAGGTTCCCAAACTTTTTTGTCTCATATACCCCTTGCTATGTTTTTCAGTTTGGGGTAGACCCCTGCTTAATTAATATTAATTTTTTGCAAATTTATGAACTTAAATGTCTTTTTGACAGCTGGTACTATTACTCTACTTGAAAAGAATTAAATTTTTAACTGTAATAAAGTGTAGTGTTTAAAATTTTAAAAGCACATGTTAATTAATTAAAATAAAAGTTAATTAATAAATACAATTGTTAAATAATTTAACTAAACAACAAACAAATGATTTTAAAGGGGGAAGGAATCTCTAGCACTACAATATCAAAATTTCAACATTTAGTATTAATCTTGTCTGGTTTAATCTTAAATTTCCTCTGCTAGTGTCAAATTTTGTTCTTTTCTTTTTTCTGTTTTTGGAGATTGGTAATCGCACTGAAGCTCCTTCACACAAGGAAAAGGAATGGAAAACTTCCTCACGATATTCCAAAAGTCGAGACAAATAACAGGTTTGACTTTCTAAAGCCAAAATTGCTGGCATCCGTTTCTACACTTTAAAATTTTCGTTAGTTTTTATTACAATCAGTTCCTATTGTAATGTGACATTTTTTTTTTCAATATGACTATACGAATTCATTGCATACTGTATTGCCATATAGTCAAAGCATTCTCAAACCTGGTTTCAAAATCTGAATAAAAGGCATTTAAATGTTGAACGTAGGTTAAAACGTTCTGACAGAATGTCTGTGACAAACTTAGAAAATTCGGGACTTTTAGCATTATACTTCTTTAACTTAACCCAGGAAAGAGAAGCTGAAATGTTTCTTGCTTTAATAAAATTTATGCTGTCACCTTGTAAATGCAAATTAATTTCATTACATTTAGTAAATAAATCTGTTAAATAGATAAAATTTGGTTTCCACAGGATTATATTTTTTTTTCAAAATTAGTCATGGTTTAGTTTAATGAGAGCCACTATCATAGACCCCCACTTTCACCTCATGGACCCCCAAATTTATTTTTGGCTGGCATAGACCCCTTGGAGGTCGTCGTAGACCCCTGGGGGTCTATATAGACCACTTTGGGAATCACTGCCATAGAGCATGGGTCGGCAACCTATGGCACGCGTGCCACGTGTGGTACACGGTACAATTATCAGTAGCATGCTGCACTACTCTACAAATTTGTCAATTTTTCAGTGGAGGGAAGTTGATAAATTCATAATAAACTTTATTTGACAAACATTTTCAAAATTATGTACACTTCCGGAATTTCGAAAAGATCTGAAAGATAACTCAAAACATAAATTTACAGCTATTTTGTAAATTATTGAATGCCATTGCTGGAATTGAACGCCATAATTTTAATTTTTTATTTAATTTTGGTTGAAGAAAGTTAGATTTTATGCTGTTTATTTTTATGTTAATAAATATTTTTAAATGATATATGCCAAATTAATACATAATATAAACTGTATATCTAAATTATTGACCCCTCTATTATCTAATTCTACTTGTATTATCATGGAAATCGAATTGTTTCAAAATTGTCCTACTGTGGGGCATGCTGAATCCTATTGATAGATTGGTTTGTCACGCCACAGCTAAAAGCGTGCCGACCCTAGAAGGTCATATATTGGCAAAGTTTTTTATAATCATCACTTCCCGTACACACACACTTATATATATGTATGTATACATACTGGTACATCAAAAAAGTTTGAGAACTATGACCTAAATCGATATAATGTTATAATAAAGCAATCTTTTTTATTTTTAGTTGTAAAAGGAAAATTGATTTTTTTTTAACGAAAAAGTTTATTTTTTAAGAGAATTTTTTCTTGTTGTTAAGAATACATTGAGAAATGCCCCACTCCTTCCCTATTAAAACGTTTTCTCAAAGATTCCTCTCACGATTAGATCTCGAAGTTTTTATTTTTAATTGAAATGTAAGGACTATTTTTTCAAATGCAACTTTAACAATAAATACAATTTTTATTAGAGCATTAGCTTTAGACTCCACTGAGGTTGTTTTGAAAATTGTCCCTACGTTTGAGAAAGCAAAGAGAGCAATTAAAACACACTCCTAATCACGATTCAATGCAATTATCCAATGTTATCGAGATTTTTATACCTTTTTATCAACGCATATTTATATTTAGTACAACTTTATTCTCCATTCCAGCTTTCATTATTTCTTCAAAAGATTTAGGTCATGAAATAAAGCACCATTAACGAGTGTTTAAGAAACGAATATTTAATTATTGATTCTTTATTACTCAACTTGGATTCTTTCTCCGATCGTTTGCTTATATATCAAGCAGAATAATCCATGTTCGTATTTTCGAACGCGAATTATTCGCAAGAGTTGTTCTGAGTTGTTATGCTTGCTGTGAGCCCATCTCAAAAAAGAGGTCAATTGATGTTTCTTTGGAGCTTTAAGTGCTTCTTTAATAGACCAAGCATTGTTTCGTAATAATATTTCAAAGAAAGGGGAAAATTAAGACTGAAAGTGTTTGTATGATCGGTTGTTCTTCAAGAAATGAAAGCGTTCTCACACTAGATTAAGTTGCAAAAGAACATGTCGAGAAAAGCAGATAATGTACTATTCAATACTTGCACGAACTAAGCTAAATTTTATACTTTTCTTTCTTATTCTTATTCAATATATATTACTTCTTACTTTTTAGATTGATTTTTTTCAAGCAAATTCCAATAATAATACTTTACAGGCGAAAATTTTCCTTTACAAATGCTAATAATAATGTAGTTATTTAAAGTAAAATTAAGAATTTGGATCACATTTTTTATCAAGATATTCTCTAGATGAGTTTGAAAATTTTACATCAGTGAAATTTACTCTCAACTAATATTTAAATTTGTTTATATTTCCTCTTTCACATCTCTAAAAACTTTTGGATTATGTACCTAACAAAAAATGTATCGTAAAAAATTGATTTAAGCTGAGAAGAATGTATCACATTTTGACTATTGATTCTGCAATTCCTCTGCATCTATACATACGTCAAAACGAACATTAAAAATACAAAATAATGTTGATGAGAAAAAAAATTCAGAGAAAATGTTTATATTTCAAATAAAATAAAATTGAATTGTAAAATTTTATTGAAGTCATATTAATAAAATCTCAGTTGGGGATATTAACATAAGAATTTTAAAATAAATTATTTTAATTTAGGTAGATATGCTGATTTTGCTTTTGAATAAGGAATGCAATTTTTCTTTCAGTTATCACTTATAATACAGTTTTTATTTTAAATATTATTTGATTTAAAAAATACTTAAAAGATTCTTTACTAAGCAATTTTCTTTTCCTGTTCAATAATTCTTTATAATAGCTATGGTTCGCGGACCCTCCGGGGTTCACCAGGCCTTTCTAGAGAGATCGAGAAAATCTCTCATTTAATGTTAAGATTATTTTCCTCTTTTACGAACTGAAAGGTCTTGTGGAAAAATTAAAAGATGCCCCATCCTAGACAAGAACACTAAATTGCTCCCAGTGAAAAAACTCTTTAGAACATATATTTCGATTAAGAATATTAATTCAGGGAGGGATGTTCAAAATCTTGCGAGGGGTCCGCAATGTCAGGCTGATACATAAAAGGGGGCCGCAGTGATCGAAATTTTAAGAACCGCTGCTTTTTGGAATGATGTCTCTTTAGGAGCTTAATTTACCACGTTAATCCCCATTTGTTTTTGACAACTTTTCACTTCTCGTATTTTGGTTTATTCATTGCATGCAGGGAAGGAATTTTAGATTGGATTATACTGGGCACACAGCGATCATTTTAGTTAATAACAGAGAATTTATTATAAGATTGTAAAAATAGAGAATTAATTCTCTCTCTCCAGTATCATAACTCCTCCTTAACTATTTCCAGTATCATAACTCCTCCTTAACTATCTCCAGTATCATAACTCCAACCTAATTCAAATTGGACTTACGTGATATATAGCTAGCGGTCGCAAGCCTTTAGAAATTCATGAACCATTAAATGTATAATTTAAAATTTTTTGGACCACTTTCAGGATCGACCACTGTATAGCTGAGTACTATACCTATATTGTTTCTTATTTAAGTCTCTCTTAACATTTTCCTATCACTGAAAAGGAACTTCACGAAAAGCAAAAAGAATTCAGCAACACAAAGCAATATCAACAATGTGAAATGTTAAGCCGCCACTCTCACATGGTTGCCATATCGTTAGATATCGTTTCAAATATCGTTAGATAGACCTGCAAAAGAAGTTAAAAAGTTTCTAAACTCAGAAGAAATTTCACAAAAAGTCGTTATTGAAATTAAAAAAAAAAAAAAGAGGATAATCCATGTTCCATAATATGTTGCGTTGCTCGTCTTTTTTGAAACTGACTCTTAATAAAAATGTAAGCAAAATTCCAATTTTTCTGTGGACCATCATAATGTTTTCACAGACTATTGATAGGCGACTACTGGTACATAAAATTCTTGACAATTGATTGTTTATTGGTGACAGATACTGTAATTTTGAAAAATCGTCAAGTTACTAGAATGACACCTGATCTGGCATTAGACATGGTGGTTACTTGACATTTTTTTTACTATTGGCCTTTGAATAAGCACCATTCAAAAACATCATACAAAGAAAGCCTTTTGTCACTTGAAGAATTGTGTCAAGATTAAAACAACAAGCATAAAGGAAAGTAAATTTCTCCATGATTATTCAAAAATATTCGAATAGTCTCTTTCCCGATCTTCTAAGCAGTAAATTAAAAATAGTGTATCTATAAAACCGAGAAGATGGCACCAAAAAATTTCCAAATAATTTTGCCAATTACATCAATTGCAACATACTGAAATGGTGAACGATCCCAACATTACAAAATAATTAATTTCGAACCAAAAAAGGCGCGATGCGATTTATAAATGTCATAGCTTGTTGATAAATCGAGGAAACGAATTAATTAGAATCTTCCAAGTTTAGAATCGCATTCCGAAGCATTGCAAAAGACGCTAATTATAGCTCTATTTCTTGAAAACATCATCATCATCATTACATCATAACGGGTCCAATATTGTGATTAGTATTCACTGTAAGTCTCGCAGGCGGTCTCCACATGTATTCGCTTCCTGTTTTATTCGAAAAAGAAAACTTCCGAGATATGATGTGTAAACATTCGTTTCTCATGTCTTCTGTTTCCAGAAAAAAAAGTGGAGAATATCATCGCAAAAGGCCTTGAATACCTTCGGGTCATAATGCACGAAAAGAGTTTCGTTACAAAGATAATGAGAGTCGGAAAAAGGGAATTCTTGACAAGCAGGGATTTAAATTCATTCCAGAATCTTCTAGTTGAGGGTACAGACGCTAGAGGGCTTTTTATTTCGTGTAAGGAGGTCAACGAAAGGTTATATGAAAAGCAAACAGGAAAACCACTTATTAGTAACGAATTCATTTTTCATCATAACACCCTTTCATATTTATCTAATGATTCTAAACCTACCTGAGTATTATTTTGTTTTGTTTGGAAATGCAGTATGGGCAACAACACACACCAGACGTGTATTGTGCGTGAAGAGTTATTTTGGTTTTTTCGGAACTGACAACGCCTCTGGAATCCACTAAGATAAATGGAGGCATTGAGGAAGCAATTTTTTTCTCTTTTTAAAGATTTTTCGTAGAATTCTCTAGAATTACTGTTTATAAAGAAAATATCTAAACAAAACTCTGCGGTTAACTGTCCGAGTTATCTGGATCACATAATACGTAGAAATCGCTACTAATTTCACAAAATTATGTAATATATTATCGATAAAATAGTTACGTTTTTTCTTTTCACACCTCAAAGTGAAGAAAGAAAAGTTCATGAATATTGGAACTAGCATAAAAGATAAAAAAAAAATGGTTATAACGAAAAGAAAAAATCATGATAATGTAAGGCTGATCGTTATCTGCATTGTTGCTATAGTGAAAGGCAATTTGAATCGGGGGCTACTGCAGAATTAGCAGTACCAATGATATAGTGCCCCCAAGTTATAGGGGCCCTAACATGTGTAACATTTTGACACTTTCAAATAAGTGTTATGAATGGGATCATTTTTATTTATTTCCCAAAAGAGGGCCCCCAAATAATATTGATACAGGGCCCCCTCAGAACTAGCTACGCCAGTGATTTTAAGCTTAAATCATTTTACCTCTTAAGAAAATATTTTGGTTCTCTTATATTTCAGAAAACTCAATCCATTCTATTTTGACATGCAGTTTTGTAAAGAAACAATTCTTTATCAGTAAGATTTAGTTTTTTTAATAAACACTACATATAGAAATAACGAACAACACATTTGAACGTTATCTTTTAATGTTATCCTGTTTTGTTAGGAATAAACAAAATCAGGCAATATATAAATGTTTAGTTGTTGTCTATTCTGAATTTTTCTTTTTCTTTTTTCGATAAAGCAATGTAATTTTAACTGTTTTAATTTTGTTTAAGATAGTTATTAAAAGAGTTCCTTTTCCATGAACTATCCAAAAAGACATGAAGATGATACCTTGTTGTAGATTTCTGATATTTCAGCGATAATATTATAAATTTTTAATTTATATACATCAACTATTTCTAAATTTCATTAATTTTATATTTTGAAAAGTAGATTTTTAAAATGATTTAAGTGGTTTGGTCACAAGAGTTTTATATATTTGCTCTCTCTCTCTCTTTTTAAATGTATATAAATACATTAGTGATTACTTAATAATTATTTTCAATAATACGATACTAACAGTTCCCTTTTCTTAATTTATATAATATATGTATATAAATTAGTTACGGATAATTTTATTGTATGTTAATCTAAACAGCCGGTTACAGAAGTCTAACAATTGTTGATTTAAATATCTCTATCCAAGATGACGAACGAAATGGCACTAACTACTTTATGTAAAAACCATATTAGTTTCACAATTTGGCACACACACAAATTCCAAAACTTTTACATGGAGTAACATGAAAGTTTGGAAAATAAGATACCGAGTCTAGATATCCTCCTCATCTTGTATTTTCTTTCAGTTATAAGAATCGTTGGCAATAGTCTGAAGTGGCTTTTATCCGAAGGACAGAACCCGGTATCTTTGGTTCCGCAAGCACGTAGCATACCACTGGACCAAAATGATCACATCGATCCGGAGGCTGCTAATGGCTTATATAGATGATATCTTTACAAGTTCATCCACGTAGCATACTCAAGGGGAGAAATTTGGGTATTCAACCCCCTCCCCCTCTTATGGACGAACAGACTTTTAATTTTTTTCATAGTGATTACCCCTCGGAGTTCTTGTCTACATGTTTTTTGTATGCACCCCCACCCCCCACACATAAAGAGGTCTGTGGACAACACAGATCCCTCATGTAGCTAATATTGAAGAAAAATTAAATCTTTCCTTTTTGGGATTCATTATAGTTATTCATGTATTCATTTTTAAAAATACATGTCTTAATTTCTAAGTCGATATCTTAATATCAACTATTAAGTACACATTCAATTTTTTTTGTTGTTGTTGTTGCTCAAAATCAGATGTGCTTTGTTGTAAAAGAAACTTTATTTGCAATAATTTATTTTTGATTTTATTCCCTTTCTTTTCATTTTTTCATATTGGTTATTTATTTAAATTTTATTAAATTTTCATTTTTTCTCAAGAAAATTAGCCCTCAAGTTTTAATAAAAACCGTCCCTTATTTAACTTTAAATATTTAATATTATATAAATATGCATTGAATTCGAATATTCATTCGTAATGTATAACTTGCATTTGAATGAACTTTCGTAATGTCGTTTATTTCGATTAGATTCTTATATTCCGTGCTATTTTAAAAATGAATAATCTATTCTTAACTCGAGGTAACCTCTTCGATACTTTGATAATAGCCTGATCCAAATTTCATTTTATTCAAAAGAAAGTTGTTTTTGTTTTACTTTCTCACTATTCTTTCGCAAAAGGAAAAATGCACAGCAAGAAATAAAACCCCATTATATCTTGGCTTTTGTTATTCAATTTTCCCACTTCTTAAACCGTCCTGTTCTGAAATTGGTTCAATAGCTATTTTGGTCCATTCCCAGTGGATCAAAAGCTCCATCAAATCTAAAACAATAACATGTTCCTGATTGTTTTCATTCAAGTAGATTCGGTTTATTCTGACTTCAGGAACAGTTCATTACATTAATCGGTAATTCTGTTGATAAATTTTTTTGTCTGTCGATGAAATCGAATACAGTTTTTGTTTTTCTCTGATCAAAAACGAAATAAAAACGAATTTAAAATTTGTACGAATACGAAAGATTCGTCTATAAATATACATACATAAAATCCCACATGACAAAAGATAATGTTTGCCTTCTTTTATATTCAACACTACAGCTATTTTAATTTCCCTCCATTAATATTAATTTCTTCCTTTTCCGATTTAATGACGAAGTTTCCTTTTACAAGCAGCTGATATTTTTCGAAATTAAAATAGAATGAATGTGGTGAAACTGGCAACAGAGCACAAAAATAAATCTCTTTGAAATAAAAAGTGAATCACACAGATTTACAACCATACACGAGGTAAAAATGCTTTCATTTTTTTTTTATAGGTGTTCAGATTCTCGAAAGAAGTTAGGAAGAATAAAAACTTTTTAAATGTGCTGTAACCTACAACCTGAGGCATATTTTTAGCGATACACACTTTCCCTTACAAGCTCTCGGGCGCCTAAATCTGACAGGGTTGCTAGTTGGCGAAGAGCCCTTTGTTTTGGCGCCAAGAAAAGGTAAACGGTTTTATTTATTAGCCGCGTAGTGCATTAATGAGTACCTAAACAATAAGCTAGTGTCATTGGCGTTTCTTGATTAATTCTCTCACGGAAGAGTGCATGAGAATGTGATTAGAGATGATTTCACGTAAGATAACGGAGATAATATCTTTAA
Source organism: Trichonephila clavata (assembly GCA_019973975.1). NCBI lineage: Eukaryota > Metazoa > Arthropoda > Arachnida > Araneae > Nephilidae > Trichonephila > Trichonephila clavata. Next base: position 289,933 of record BMAO01028638.1, on the reverse strand, counting down.
TTATTAAAAATTGAATTTTAACATTCTGTGTAAGTATGCATTCGTGTGAAAAAAACCATTGAGTAAAAAAAAGTGATGAGATTTTTTTTCGGTCCATAGCTTTTGTAGTAATTTTGGAAGGATTGATGTTTTTAAAATTTTGTTTTATTCACAAGTTAATAATTTCTTTCGTTTACTTCGCAATAATATTGTTTACTTCACAAGTTATGATTCGAAAGAATACTTTAAATAGAACGTAATTTTTTAAAAAAATTATATTTTTTAAAGTTAAGAAAGTTTAAAAAAGCCTTAAAACACTTTGGAAGCAGATTCTCAATACATAGTAAAACTTAAGTCTCAAACTGTAGCGACAACCAGATGCTCTTAATGCACGAGATAAATTAAAATGTTCCTTAGGAATAATTTATATATTTAAAAAAAATTTTTTAAAAAAAAAGAAATTTTTAACATTATTTTTTATTTTGTTCTCTTAAGTAAATTCCAAAACACTTTTTGTTGCCATTCCAGAAAATATTACATTTTACTAAAACAAATACAATAGTATAAATAGAAATGCCATAATACTCACAAGTCTTACACTGAATGAAAATTTCTGTAGAATTATTTTAAAGACGGCACTCACCTTACTGATTAAATAAATCCAGTGAAATCTGTCAGTGGGAAAAAAATAGTGTTTTAGGTTAGGAGATATATTTTTAATGAATTGAATGTACATGTGTGTTATATTCAATCCTTCTAAAAAATTGTAAGAATTACTTCGAGCAATTTTCCACTTATAAATCGATTGCATATTTTTAACTTTAAATAAATTAAATTTAGCTTACAGGCAATCATTAAATCTATATAAAAATTCTATAAGATAATCTGTGGATTGAAAAATTAGATTTGTTTGTTATCAGTTTAATGTCTTTCCTACACCTTTTTAATTTCAGGTACATTGAAAAGAGATCCAAGACAGCTTTTCGCGACATATTAAATGTATGTTAAATAACTTCCTTTTGAATTAATCACTTCCTTCCTCTTACATTTCCTTTGAGAAATTTCAAACAGCACAAACTTGTGATGAAAGATAAAATATTCACCATACCACACATCCATTCGATTGGAACGAAGTAACAGAAAGGATCGAATCTTTCAATACCATCCAATGAACTACTCCAAGGGTGTCAAACTAAAGGCCTAACTTGGGCCAAATGTAACTTTAGGTGGGCCGCGAAAGCAATCAATATTCATAGAAACGTAGGTTTATTTCGAATAATACATTATAACAAACGTATAAATAAAAGAACAAGAAAAATGGAATGTTAACGTGTAGACGCTTGACATCTCTTCTCTGCTACTATCTTTCCTATTTCTGGAGAAATTTTGATGTTTTATTATTTATTATTGTGTGCCAATATACTGACCGGGCCACAAAAATGAACGTTGAGGACCACTATCTATTTAGCACTAATGTTTATCAAAACAACCAGATATTCTGAAATGTATGTAATCATGGGATGTGATTAGATTTGTATCATCAAATTAATATAAGAAATATAAGTATTATCTCAATGCAGTATTATCTTTTTAGACTGAAAGTAATTGCATATGTTTTTTTTTAATTTACTTATTTTACAATAAAAGATCATTTTAATAATATGCAATTGGAATTTCAATCTATGAATTGCAAGTTTGAGGCCAAACTGAAAATGCCGAGAAAGAAAATTTTTATCTAAAACTATTTTGGTATTTTCTCGAATAACTGTTCCCAACATATAATGCCCACAGTTATTTTTCTTAACCCAAATTAATTGGCCCGAATGGAATGCATCACCAATTCTACACCAAAATAAACCATATTTAAAGGGAACAAAGTCGATTCCGATGTTAAGTGTTGTTTTTTAAAATAAAGTTTACTACGTTTATCAATCATTTGGAATGCATACAACTCCAAATAAACATTACCTGATTTGTCTCGAATAAGAAAAAATGCACCATTTATTATTTTGAGTTGAAATTTTCGAAATAAGGTTAATTGTTGAATGGATAATCAATCATTGATGAACTTTCCACAACTGATTATTTTTATTCACCTCATTTAAAGCGCATCGATAATAATAATATAGCCTGGCTTCGCTCATTTAAATTATTTTCGTTTTGAAACTGTACATTGAACTTCACCAATGAATCTTGTAAGTTTCATTTACGATTAATTGACGAAAAATGACTTATTCTTAACGTTCACTTTAAGTCGGTGCTTCCCAAGCTTTTTATTGCTGCGGACCGGTCAACGTTTGACAATTTTACCCTCGGCCCATTGAGGGAGGGACGTGGATTGTTTATATTTTAGATTGTTTTGATTATAACTTTAATTTAATTGTATTTAAATATGGCTTCAGCATAAAATATATTTACTCCAAAAAATTAATATGAAGCAGCGTTTCTCTTAAACTGTGGGGCGCGCCCCCTTTGGAGGGCGGGATAACCTAAAAGGGGGAGCGAGCTAATTGAAAAGTCGAAAATAAAAGATTATTTAAAAGAATTATTAAATTACTGAAAGAACAAACAAACAAAATACATTCTGACATAATAAAAAATAAAATACACATTTGCACTGATACAGTGGCGCACACAAGGGGAGTGTCTTGGGGGTCCGGACACCCCCCCCCCTCAAAGCCCTTGAGTTTTTTTTCGATTGATGATAATCCTATTTATATATAACGTAAAATTTAATTAAGTACTTGTAATTAACCATTTATTTTATTAATTAATGCTAATTATTAATTCAATAATATATCTTTTACTGTTTTTTGTTAACAAAATCGACAAAATCAGACGAATTAATAGGTGTTGTCTTCAGGTATGATACGAGTTGGGGAACTTTCAACCATGGACTCCCCCTTGAAAAGTTTTTATGTGCGCTACTGCACTGATATAATGCACTTATAAATGTATCATTACTGCTCAATATATATGTATTTATATATATATATATATATAGGATAATTAACAATTCTAAGTTAAGAGCAAGTTGAATAATTACCAGTAACTCCATGGGTTTGTCATATATAAAATTATATACAAAATTTAGCATGTATCTTAATAATTTGTACGGTTTATAATAAAAACCTTAACTGACATTAAAAGTTACGTGATTCGCTCTCCAATGCTACCTTTTCCATAGGTGCGTGCGTATGTGGTGTATTGGGGGGGGGGGGAATAAATAAACAAATTCTCTAAAATAAGTAGATCTTTCGCAAACAATGTCAAGGTCATTTTATTCTATTCGAAAGCTTTCAAAATAATTTTATGTGTGGATAGCAGTGCACAGAAAAGATCATACTTCGGAAAGACATATTTATAATTCCGGGGCAATTAACGCACTAGCTGAGCGAAACGTTTATATACGCTAGTGGCATTTAAGAGGTTAAAGTCGTATTGTGTAGCTTTAGTGTCAAAGTATATTGTTATTGTATGGAGGAAGGGGGACGGGGCGTGATGAAAATTATGATCGAATATTGGGTCGCAAATATTGAAAGTTTGAGAAGCACTCATATAAAGTAATTTAACATGGAATATGAAATTATTTCCATGAGAAGTCACACGAACTCGAGAGAATTACACCACAGCAAATAAATTAGAAATAATTTAATGTTCCTTGGGCGGCCCGGGACCATTTGATCCTCGGACCGGTATTGGTCCATGTCCCAGGGATTGGGGACCACTGCTTTAAATTATGTAAAATCCTCGAAACCTTTTTGGATTAATATATACGGATATACGGATATAATTTCGGGTACATGGGTTTCTGGGAACCCTCAGACCCTTATCTGGCTAGAAAAAGTTCTGTATAGGTCTTGGTTAAGTTGCATTTTCATGCTGGCTTTTTGGATTAACTATAGAGTGACCCTTTTTATTCTACACTATTGTCTTTGGTGTAATTAGGATACGAACTTACATCTCACCGGCCATTTAATGCCTTACTCTTGGCATTATATCATGATCGTATTAATGAAAAAGAAAACTGTATTTTAAGAAATTGTAGAAGAGAGAGCGAAAGAGATAATAAGCACTTTAAGGTGATTAACTACGTACGAAACCGGGATTTTGAAAAAGAGTATAAACAGATATTTTTTATACTTATGGTCCGTGGCATTAGAATACACTTATGATTGTTTTAAGAATATTATTACAATAAAAATTTTTTTAATGTAAATTCTTTTGGCAAGAAAATGAAGAAAGAATCTCATAGTTCAAAACATTCTCCTTTCATGAGAAAAACTCTTTTAAAATAATAATATTTCACCTACGTATATAGCTAAGATTTATGTACAGGGCCTCAACTAGGATTTCTCAGATATATAATTTAGACGTGGAGTTATTCATACCTTTTAATATATCGGAGTAGAAAAAATGTAACAAAAAACTCCGGTTTTTATTTCAATTGATCATAACTCAGAAAGTAATATGAATTTTTCAAAAATCCAGGGCCCACTCAAGGCTAGTTACTACAAGTAACTAATTTTGACAAGCTAAGAAATAAGGTTATAAAACTCTCTTCGACACTACTATGTTTTATATAATACGTGAGAACTTTGTATCGCGTAACTTGAATGTTTATTTCCGTACTTAAGAATAAATTACATACCGTTATTATTTCTTCTTTAGCTTCACAAATCATTATTATGTACAGACAGAGTCGTCTTAAGGCATGGGCCAACTGGGCCTGGGCCCAAGACTTCGGCCACAATAGAGGCATCGCCTCTTTCTTAACTCAACCTTAATAAGAAAATAATTCGAATAGTTTCAATGGTGTCAAATATTTTTTCCGGTTGTATTCTCCGAAAAACTTGGAATTTCGTACGATATGTCAACGGACTATATAGGATAATCGTCGTCCACGTACAGGCCTAGGCCTACCGCCATACACCATCATTACTTATGCAGTCAAAAGGCTGCTATTGGCGGAGTTGGTATGTGCGATTGTAAGTCATACCCATTTATTTGTTTCGGCCTATTGTTTGTACACGTATTTGACAACGTATGCTGTGCACTGTCTACTTTTAAGAGTCATAGGTGGGGTCTACATTTGTGCAAGGGCACAGGGCCTACTTTTACACAGAGGCCCGTTGGCGTGGCTACCGCGGACGGGGTTAGAGCGGACACATAACATTTCGTGGTCTGAGCGGACACTTTGAAACTCATCGTTTTTCGAGCGGACACATTCCCCCCCCCCCATCTTCCCCATCTTAGAACAGATTCGATTACCGAATTACAAGGATAAATACATTTTTGCCAATCAAACTAATTATTTCAAATTTTATTATTCCTAATTCTCTGTATTTCAAATTAAAAGAAACTTTTTGTGTTCCTTCTTTTAGTAGTTTAACTAATAAGTGTCTTTTAATTTGAAATCCAGAAAATTAGGTGACCCTGGAATAAAAAGGTAAAAAGCATATGCAAAATTGAATGAAAGAATTGAAAACATCCTAAAAGAATTCGAAGCATCAAACAAATTAGAAAAATGTTTTAAAATCTTTAAGTTTTGTAACTAGGTTGGACTAAATCCAATGGTAAATTATATGTATGCCTTTATAATAAAGGTTAGTTAGAATTAATTTTTCTTTCACTACTTGTATCTTGTGTATTTTACTTCTAGTATTTATTTTTACTTACATTATGAAACTAATTAATTTTTTGGCAATTGCACCTGTTCTAATATTTATTTGACTTTAAAATACAGTTTTCCACAAAATTCCTGAAAATCGTTCATACCCTTCATTATATTGTTACTTACTATTAATTTTTAAATATTTCTCTGAAAGTTTTTATTTCTATTACATTTCGCTATGTTTAAAATGTATTTGCACTATAACATCTTAGCAATTCAATACAACTAATTAAATTTGATTGGCAAAAATGTATTTATCCTTGTAATTCGGTAATCGAATATGTTCTAAGATGGGGGGGGGGAATGTGTCCGCTCAAACCACGATGAGTTTTAAAGTGTTCGCTCTAACCATGTCCGCTGTAGCCATGCAACCAGAGGCCCAGGGCCTCAAGGAGTTTTCAGACGTCCCTGATTACAGAACTGATCATAGTATTCGAGGAAATAACTTAAGGCTTAGGGTGAGTTAAAATAAATCTTCAGTTCAGCAAGGTCACCTTCATATATTACTGGATTCTAATTTGCAAAGCAACGAAAGTAAATCCCACTGGAAGACGAGTCAAAAAATAAATCGTGAGAGACAATTCTCCCTAAAACTTTTTAATCTTGTTCAATATGCTTTTATTTAAAAATGCTTTGATATTTTGTATGTTAGACTAGCTCCAAAAAAACTTTTTGGAAATTCTATGTACTTAAATATATTTCCCTCGAGAAAAGCGACCCACTCACTCATCACGAGATCTCGGAAACTATTAGACCGATTGTCTAGAAATTTGGCAAACATGTTTCTTTCGTTGAGTAGATATCCGGAAAAAAAAAAAAATGGGTTTTATGGAAATAGACTCAGAAGGGAGGTTACAGGAGCTTAAAAATAAACATATTTCCATTTTAGTATTCAAGTCCTGTTCTTTTTTAATTTAAGGTTTGAGGTCTATGTGAATGTTTTTCAATACAATCGAAAACTTATGCTAGAAAATCAACGCCTATTTTTTATTAGCAATGTGTATTCAAACAAAAATCATGAAATCCCCAGCGAACAAGGCGGATAACGGCTATAAAAACATAAATTTGTTCAAGTATAGTTTAAATATGTATTATTTAATATTATAATTAATAGAAGACAACTCATCTTTTTTTAAATCATTCTCCCAAATGTCTTTGGTATTAGCCTCTAACAAATTAAATATCGTTGTAATTTTATTTTATTTCTTAAATTCAGTCATCTCATTTGGCGAGAAGAAGCGATAAATCGCCAAGTCATGACAAAGAGGAGCCAATGGCCGCACTTGTTTGTGTAGCGTGAACAAGTTGTCCCCAGGGTTCACTTACACTGGCAAAGGGACGTTCACCTGTTGATCTAAAATTGGGTCAGGAGGCACAGCGAAGTCTAATCGGCCACTATTCGGAGGAAGTGCCAATCCGCGAGAGAGAGAGAAAGAAGGAAGGGAACAAATGGAATGAAAACAACAACAACAAAAAAAAAGAGCAGTAGCGTTCCTAACGGAGCGAAACTCTTATTTTCTTTCTCAACACTATTTTTATTCATCGAGTCTTTTGTTTTGGGGCACAGGAAGGGGCAGTTCACTCTTTCACCTGCGGTCAAGTTATGACACAACACATGGTGGTGGTGTGTGTTTAGGTACCGATTAGAGAGTACTGTTCAGTTCCATTGTTTCTAGAATTGGGAAATGCTTCCTCTTTGCCTGTTTTGATTTCAAAAAGAAAGTGACAAAGTGTTGTAACTCAAAGAAATACGTTGATTGAATTTTGGAAATTTTAGTATTAATCAGTTAGCATTTCTAAAACCCTTGGGAGGCTTGATAACTCTGAGAGGGGGGAGCGAGCATATTGAAAAGTCGAAAACAAAATATTATTTAAAAAATTATTAATTTACAGAAAGTAAACAAACAAAATACATTCTAACTTTATGAAATATAAAATACACATTTGGACTGATATAATGCATTTATAAATCTATCAGTACTCCATAATTAATTTAAAAATAATAAGTTAAGAACAAGTTTAAAAATTTCCGGTAATCCATGGGCTTGTCATATATAAAATTTTTCCAAAAATTAACACTTACCTTGATCATTTGTACGGTTTATAATTAATCCCTTAACTGCCGATTGAAAGTTACGCACTTCGCTCCCCAATGCCACCATGTGATGTATTAGGGGGTGGGGAATGAAAAGGAATAAATAAGTAAAACCTTCTCTGAAATAAGTAAATCCTTCGCAAACACAGTCACAGTCCTTTCATTGCATTCCAAAGCCTTCGGCATACTTTTATGGATAGCAGCGTACAGAGAAGATCGTGCTTCGGAAAATCGTATGTAGTACACTCCGGGGCAATTAACACTTTGGCTGAGCAAGACGTTTATATACGCTGGTGGCACATAAGAGGTTAAAGTCATATTGTAGGTTTAACGTCAAAGTATAGTATTACTCTGAATTCAATATATTGTTATTATATGGAGGGGGGGGGGAGTGATGAAAATTATGATTGAATATTGGATCGCAAATATTAAAAGTTTGAGAAGCACTGAGTTAGATAGACATATCTATTATATTTGCTCAGATCAACCCACTTTACAAATATATTTTCAGAAATAGACCTTTTCCTTTTTTCCCCTTCTATTTTGCTCCCATGGGTGGAGTAACGTACACCCCCGCATCGCAGGGGTGACTTAGGGCTCTTGGGGTCCTAAAGCCTGACCGACACTAAGTATATATTTAATCAATTGGGGTCCAAAACTGACTTTTCAGGGGGGCCCTAATATTCTTCGTTAAGAGAACAATTTGATCTCTTACCGGTAGATTTGATTTGATCTCTTGCTGCAAATCCCTCCCCATAAAAGTTAACTAATTGCCGATAGCTCCTAATTACCCTAGTAGTTCTTGAACTGAACGACATCTAATACCCAATTACTCGAATTGTAATAAGGTTTTTTAAATAATTCTTTAAGGAAAGTTTTTAAATGATTTTTTTTGTGCCATTTATTACATTTTTAATTTATTGAGCTATTTTCACAATTTAAATTTTGTTCCTTGAAAATTCAAAGAATAAAAATGAACCAATAATGTAGTTTTAATTAACATGCATCAAACAGTGAATAATTGTTGAATGAAATGCCACCCCACAAAAATTTCCCTCCCTTACACCAACACATGACGCCCTTGCCCCCCCCCCCCCACATACACAAGGGTTATTGGCATTGAGCTCCGTTGTTATGATGAACATGCTCAAATGACGAGAAGATACACCATTGTTCACATCCACGCTACACCGATGTGAGAGTTCTGGATTGCGATACATTTAATTTTTAACTAAACAGCAAACTTTGTATGAATGGGACTCTAATTCACCCTTCTAAACTACCCTTCAGCAACAAATTTTTATCATTCTATCGAAAGGTCTTTGGTGGTCTATATCCAAATGTAATGCAAGCATCCAAGTTTAGCTCAACTGAATTTTGGAATGAAAGATCTGTGAAGAATGAGTAACATGATTCCTGTAATTTCTAAAAGAAAACATTTTGCAAGTAAACTTTAGGTGCAGACAGTAAATCAAAGCTTTTCGTTTCATATTTTTTTTAATTTTGGAAGCAAGTCAATCGTTCGACTGTAAATCTGTGCCCAATCGTCTAAGCGATCTTGTGGCAGACATCCATAATTATTAAATAGAACTGTGTGTGTTGAAGGTTCTAAAAGTTGGGACTGTATGCCCGGATACCATACGTATTTCATTAACCATCCAATTAAAAATGGTAAAATTAAATTAGTTTTGTAAATATTTTAATTAGGTTATCTAAGACTAGCGCAATATGCAGTTCGCGTCCGAATTCAGATTGGCCGGGAATCATATGATAAGCAGGTAAAAGTCTGGAGAGAGCAACACATACTTCACAAGGACAAAAGCATCGAGTTACACACATTTAAAGTTGGAAGGGTCATGCTATGGGCTGAACTTCAATTGAATATGGCATTGCTATGAATATCTTTGATGGCTGTGTGGTATTGAAATAAAGTTATATACTCTATCACGAGATCGACGCTGAAACAGTTCGTCTTGCTCGTTCCCTTATGGATGATAGTTCTCGTGCACATCCAGCTAATATTATTAACAAGTACTTGTTGAGGGAAGGTTTTGCTCTTTTAGAGTATTCTCTTGATCTTAATTCCATTAAAATTTTTGAGTGTATGTTCTAGAATGCGCTGTCTATACACGTTCAACTCTTTTAGACCATGTTAGACAGTTCGAAACTGCAGTACAGAAGGAATGTCCAATGTTCGTAGCGCGTTCTCTTCGAGTCCTAATAATTCTAAAGGGGAAATACTTTTAAGGTATAGACTACTTACGACAATTTTTTTTAAATGAAGATATGAGAATTTTTTCGTGTTTTTTTAGATTTGTTTAGTACATTTTAAGAAAAATATGCTGAAATTAAGAAGAGAAAAAGATATTGTTATTACTAAAATGGGTAAAAATTTACAAAAAATAACATAAACGTGGCCCATTCTGTACCAAAAGTTTATGAACAAATTTTCAATTTTTCTATTCTGATGCGTTGCTATGTTATTCATTTTTAAAACGATCTTCAGGATAAGAGATATTTTAATTTTTACAAATACTAGAGCACTTTATCTTAGTTATTATATGAAATAGCTTAAAAAACAATGATTATACTAACATAAGGGATTGTAAATTTTGTAATAAAACTGTATTGATAAATCTGAAGGTTAAAACATTTCTACTATTATACAGAACATACAAAAACAATTTCAGTTAATTATTTTCAAAACTTTTTGAATAAACATTTCGAGTAAAAAGCGTTTTAAGTATGACATCTTGCTTAAAGTAATGGCATCTGTTTTTACTAAAACACTTGTAGTTTTTGTTTTAGTGAACGGAAAATTATAAACTTGGTATTTTTGTAAAGCTAATAAGATGGTCTATAAAACAAAATCATAAAAAAGATTGTCGAGTTTTGAGAAAATTCACAATTTTAGGGTAGTCAGATACCCTAATGGATTGCTTGATTTGTAAAGGAACCGTAACTTATGTAAATGAAAGTTGATATTTAAAATTAAGTGAAACGAGTTGGAGAAGAAAAATAGCAATAAGATGTCTTACGTGCTAGTTTGAGTTATATCTATAAGAAATATATTTTGAATTGTAAACATATCTTGGCATAGGACTCAAAACCTTGTTACTAGTGTCCGTGTGTCTGCATTTTTTCATTTATGCTTGATAAATACATTTAATAATTATTATTGGTATTAATTAGGGCTGAGTTGCTCCAATGGCTATTTACAACCGTATTGTCATGAATTAATTGGAATAAACATTGTGTTTTAGAGATATCTCTACCTTCCGTCACCACTCACACTAACGTGAACTTAGGTTCCCTATACAGGCTGACATCTGCGGTAGTTGATGACCTCATTAAAAGCATGAACTTTCGCTGTAAAGTTCGTGAAAAGGTCAGGGAGGGTCAAGTACTTTATTAAGATCAAATTTTATTAAAATTTTTCTTTTCTTTCTTTTTTTTTTTTTTTTTTTGGCAGTAAAAATCATGTTTTAAAACCTAATTTGTGATATGGTATGATAATTGCATATTTCTCACCTTTACTCTCAATTCTAGTTTTCTCTAATGCATCAACATATTAACTATTTTCATGTGCATTTTAGAGTTTATTTGTTTCATTTATCCATTTTTTGTTGATTCTGTTGCCGCGTGCTGAACAGTTGGAAGCCAGTGTAAATGAAAGCAAAGGAATCAAAAATGTGGGAACAACTTGAGGCTGCAAGAAATGTAGCTTTTCAACAAAGGCCCAACTTCCTCGCACCCTAGTGCTAATTATACCCAGGCTGTCGAAGTTATTTAAAAACCCGAGGGACAAGGGAATAAGGCCGAAAAGTAGGCGATGGACAAAAGGTGAGGCGATCCATCAAGACTGGGCAAATCCTCCCGTTTGTGCATTTCTTTCCCTGCCGAATCCGGTCTGTGTATTTGCTCTCACACCACAGGGTCATTTGTGATCATTCACTGGCCTACATTCAACGCTTGCGATTGTTCCAGCGACGATTTGGGTGTCTTTTTCTTTTTTCTGCGTTTCATTTGGTTTTTGTAGTTTCGGGGCTCTTCTCTGCCTCTGATTAAGTCCTTTCGTTTCGGTGGCGGATGAAATCAGTGGTTTCCATGGAAATTTGTTTTGGGAAGGACGAAGGATTTGTTGGTAACAGTCGTTTTGCCTGCCATTCCGAAGCGGATCCTGGGGATATTTATAACAACATAATGTCTTTTGCTTTGTTATTTGGGATGGCACATTCATTTTTTTTTTTTTTTTTGCGCTTCGATTTTCTTTTTCGTCAGGAAGAAAGAAATGTACACGCTCGACCTTAAAGTGAACAATGGATTAAAACACGTTATTAGATCAGAGATGGGAAAGTTAATAGCGCCTAAATCTTCAAGGGCGGTCTTGTGAGCTGAATATAGAAATGGATTTTACAGATTAAAATTCGTACAATTTATTTACAAGAAAACTGCATAAATAACAATATTTTTTCACAGGAATTAACTATTTAAACTGTAAGGCAGCGTTTCTCAAACTGTCTGCGCGCCTCCCTAAGGGGGCATGATATCTCTAGAAGGGGAGCGCAAGCTTATTGAAAAGTCGAAAATAAAAGACTTAAAACAAGTAATATAAAAAAAATTTTTAAGTCAATTCCTACTTTGGATGAATGAATAGAAAGTACTTTATTATCGATTGAAAGTTCTAACAAGATATATGTATATATTTGTGTTTATATATAGGTAGGGAAAGAGCGAACTTAATAGTAGGAATTGAAAAAAGAGCATGTTTTGTCTGCATTGTTGTAACAATGCACATCCGGTTTGGCTAGTTTGGCTGAAAAACCGGTTTTCGGTGCCAACTTTTGTCATTGTTTTAACAGTTACATTGTGAGATAAACCTAAGTTGGCGTCAAAAATAGGTAATTAATTTAATTTAATTAATTAACCGGTAATTAATGAATTAATATTTGAAAAAACTATATTAATTTCAAGTGTCGTCCACTACAAGTTTAAAAAAATTTATTTGAACTTGATTGGATGAATAGAAAGAATTTTACTAACGACTGAAAATTTGAGCAAGATAAATATATATATAAATATAGAGAGAGTGTGAGCTAATAGTATAGGAATTGAATGAGTTTTATTTTACTGAAAGGAAGTAAAACACAAAATACATTCATAGATATACACATACACAGATATAATATACTTATAAATGTATCAGTACTTCACTATATTTTTGGTTGTTAATTTATCAATATTGAATTAAAAACAAGTTTAATAATAACTAGTGCCTCTCATGTGCTTGTAATGTATAAAATTTAATAATTATCTTAATAGTCTGCAAGTCAGCTTTAGTGCGTCAGAGTATATTTTTATTGCACTCAATACATTATTATTGTATGGTGGGGGGTGCGATGAAAATTATGTTTAAAAATTGGGTCGTAAATATTGAAAGTTTGAGAAGCACTGCTGTAAGGCCATAAGAACACACTACGGTTTTCAAATCACAAATTATTCTAACGGTTCGGCAAGGTTTATAAATATACCTAGATCTTAAATTTTTTAAAATTTTATCTTTTTATATAATTTATTTCTTTTTAACTCTGCAATACTATTATTCTACATTTAAAATTAGAATATTTAAAATGTTCTAACAGTGGATGTTATGGATTCTTCTAATTTGTGTGTTATCGCTATAAAAACATTTAAAAAATTGTACCTAGCCACTTTTATATTGCTAGGAAAATAAATGTTTCCTTTGTTTTTTTACCTGTGTAAAATCTAACTCACACAGTAAAGCTGACTTAGATATTGCATTGATTTGTATTAAATGTTGCCCTCATGCATTTATGACGAAATATTGCTTGCATTTTGAAAGCAACAAATTTGGAAAGGGCTCTAAAACTACTTGATGTGAAATGAAAAATAAATTTTATTCCTTTCCGTTGTATAGAGGAGCTAATGCAAATTGATGCGAAAAGCAAAGTTTATGCAAAGGATTGAAAGCTTCACGTTGGTGTTATGTAGACATTTAAAGAGTCCAATTTAAGTCCAATTTTTAAGTTCAATATTACGAGGTCGCCATTTCCAATAATTATCGTGTTGCTTCAAAAAAAATTAAATAAATAAACAATCAATTGGCAAATAGTAGATTAATTTGAGAAAAAAATATTTTTATGAAAGAAAAAAAAATTGCTCCAGAAACTGTTTTGAAATTTTGTATCCTAATATCAAAATTATTTATAAGATATATTTTTCTGGTTGAAAATGTTTTGACAAACAGGAAATTTTCTAAAAAAAGCAGCAAAACATTTTTGTCTCGTTCGTGGAACTTTCAAATGTTGTTTGTCATGAATGCTGTTAAATGAAAATTCGCGCGAATTAAACTTATCTTATTTATTAATATTTCTCCAGAAAATGAGTAGTGAAAAGTTTATCAGCAAAATGAGAAAGTTTTGCAATTTACAGACATGTAAAATTAAACTTAACTCAGTGGCGCAACAGCCCATAAGGGCTAAGGCCTACTGGGCCCATATCAGTATACATGACCTTGGGCCCTGAGGTGCAAGAGCAGATATTCGGGTCAAGTGGTCAGTTTGACGCGAAATCCCCAGCGTTAAGTTCCCAAGCAAGCTTGGTACTCATTTATCGACCCTTTTGAAGAGATGAAAGGCTGTGTCGACCTTGATCAGTCCGGAACCTCAGTTTGAACCTCTGGCCTGTGGTGTGGAAGCGCGATGCACTACTACTCGGCCACTGGGCTTCGACGTAAAATTAATCTTTTAAAATGGTTTTGAAATTCTTTGTATAAACTTGTGATGGGGGACTATTCCTACTTCAGTCATACCTCCCTTGTCTTCACTTAGACCCGGCTAGAAGTGTGGGAGCAACTAATTGATCAGACGACATGATTCACTAAAAATCGTTTATTTGTCACAAGAATTAACACAGACACAATAATAACCCAATTAAGATAATTTAGATCAATGATTAGAGCGCGAAGGTGAGACCAGTTAGCCTGGGGATAATATTTACGGACATTCAACTAATTTCTACGATAACATCTACAAGCTCGTTATTAACTCAGACGCGCACTTAACAATTTACTGTCTATTTAAATAATGCGCACAATACCTGAACTCTTGACAGTCAGAAGTCCCACAGATGAGGCCTTGAACACTAATAGCTGTCTTGATCAGCTCACACATTCGAGTGATCCGCACTTTGGATACCTTCAATTCTCTATTTAATAATCTTAGCTTCTCATTTCAATAACTCACGATCCCCCCTTCACTAACTCTCAAATCTCGCGAATACAGAATTTATGTCATAAACTTTGCATAATAACGTTTTCTTACCTTCGGTGAAAGTTGGTTGAATTAAATATTTTCCTTAAAGAGTCCCCAAGGGGTTAGTAGAGCCGCGTATAGATCCATCACAAACTTACTGCAAAATCCATCAGTTTTCTTATCATTAGAAGCCCAGTGGCTGAATGGTTAGTGCATCGTGCTTCCACACCACAGGTCCGAGGTTCAAACCCCAGGCTAGGCAAGGTTGACTCAGCCTTTTATCCCATCAGTGGGTCGATAAAATGAGAACCAAGCTTACTTGGGGACCAAACACTGGGGGTTTCGCTTCAGGCTGACCACCTGATCGGAACATCTGCTCATGCACCCCAGAGCCCAATGGTCACGTATACTGAGATGGGCACAGTAGGCCTTGGCCCTCATGGGCTGTTGCGCCACTGAGTTTGAGTTTTTCTTATCATTAAAGATAATCATTAACTATTAAATATTTCTATGAATTATTTTAAAATTAATTACCTATTCAGCTATTTTGTAAAACTTACATTTGTACTTTTTTGACAAAATTTAAGTTTTTTGAAATGGTATCTTTTAAAACAAATACATTTTAATATAAGTTGTATATACTCAAACTGTGAACTCTTTAATTTCATGCTTACTAATTTTGTATTATTTTTTATTTCTATTTCAGGTAGTCTTTAATGTTCCTCCCTTCTTTTTCAGTCTAATATTATCACCTCTTTCCGGTTTCTCTTCATTAAAGGAAAAAGTTTTATATCTCTTCCTTTCCGTTTTAGACTATTCTTTGGCGCCATTATCCATCAATGTCTGAAAAAGGAGGAAAAAATTACTTGAACCAGGATATAAAGCAATTCGTTGCCTAACTTAAAGATTAATATAGAGCAATGCATGGAAAAAATGTTTATTGATTATTCTTGATCACATTCTAAAACTTATACGCAAACTTTAAAAAGTTTGATGTAGTGGCTGAGATGACTAATCACTAGAATAGCAATTTTATTGAGTTATCGATGATCTTTCATCTTGAGATTCATGTGGCGAGTGTATGAAGTTTTAAAACAATTGGTAAAATAATTATGCATTAAACAAGATCCCCTTATGATATTAAAGTCCCAAGAATAATTGATTTTCTTTCATTTCTTTACAAGCTAAGATTAAATATCAACTATCAATCACAAAATGTTGATAAATATTTAATGAATTTAATTCTTAAGGTGAACATTTTGCCAAAGATTCCATTTATAAGACTAATCGGGGACTGCATGAGACTTCGAATATGCTTGCACTTTAAAAAGAATGATGCTATATCTATTTTCTTAGAGGACATAAAGCCTACTTTAAAATCTTGATAAATGATTGAAACCTCTATTTTCAAAATATCTTTTAGAAAAATTGACATAAAACTGGTGAATGTATCCAAAAGGACTTAAAATTTCTGGAATCTTAAATTCAAGCAGGAATAACTTTTCGAATTCTCTGAAAACTGATTTCAAAAGACTCTCCCTTCTTCAACGCATGTTACCTATTTCTATTATAGATTTTTTAAATATGATGGCATCAGTCTGGAACAAAGGCAAGTCTCGTTCCTCGAAACTGTGTTGTAAACACAAGGACTTACGATCCTCTTCGAGCTACGGAATGATCCTGAGAGTCTTGTCCTGCACTGGGATAAACCTTTTCGAAGAACACGAGAAAAAATTCCGAGGATTAGCTTTCCGAATTTTTGGAATATGTTTTGCAGTTCTTCTGCACATTTCTTCCATCGATTATTGGATCATGTCTTATTTCAACCTGAAGAGCAACTGGCATGAATATCAAGTAGTTCTGTCTTTAGTTTTTAGCAATAGTACTTCCCTACTTCTATGGCACGTACTGTACTGCAGAAGAAGATATTTGAGAATCCTTCTGGAAAAGATGGAAGCTGTATGTGACAGCCACCTGGTGGTAACCCTCTTTGAAAAAACCCTAATTAACACCATTATCCTTTTCGGTATATTCATTGTACCCTTGACATACTCTGCAACCTCTGTATACCTCATGAATCAAGATCACACAAGTGATTATTACACTTTCTTCACCTACGGACACAAAGACAACTTTACAACCTTCATGAATGCTTACCTTTTTACCAAAAGTCTTATGACCAATTTGTTAGATCCAATCTTCACGAGCTGTGTAACTTTTATCTATTGCCTTCTATGCTATCGCAGCTGTAGATTGTTAGTCCAGTTCCGTAAGAGGATAGTGAACCTTCTCAGCTCTGGTTCCAAGCCTACCAGAGACGTATTGAAACAACTGATAATAGATTACGGAAGACTCTGCAGAGTTTTGGAAAGACTGCAATGCGTTTTTTCTCTTCCATCCTTCTTGCTGACTATTGTTGATGTCATGTCCAGTTTTACCATATTGGCTTCAGCTTTACTGTACAGCCCAGAGGAGATCACAGGACCAATGATCGCAGAGAATGCTTTCACGCTGATGACTTCTGCAGTGCTTCTCATTACACTTATCGCCTTTGCGGCTCAAATTCCAGTTACCATGTCGACTATAAGGATGTGTCTGCAGAAAATCCAGGAGAAAAGAGTAGTTTCTGAGAGTCAGGGAACTCTGGAGGATTCTCGATTTCGCTTACTGCAGATACTGAAAGAACGTCCTCTCGTGATTCTTTCAGGCTGTGACATAATTTACTTCACCAGAATCACTATTGTCACTGTTTTGGGAACTCTCCTAACTTACGGTCTGTTGGTAATTCAGCTGAAATAAGCACCTTTATAGCGTAAATATTATTCACACCAAAACAATGGGAAGTAATTACATAACTGATTTACTTTTGGACTCGATGCTTAATTTAGAAATTGCTATGTTTGTGAGCTATAAGTAGCAATTTGTTGCTGTTGTTGTTGTTATAATCTACCTTAACAAGTAATATAAAAAAATTTTAAGTCAATTCCTACTTTGAATGGATGAATAGAAAGTATTTTATTAACGATTGAAAATTTGAACAATATATATATATATATATATTATATATATATATATATATATATAGGGAGAGAGTGAACTAATAGAAGGAATTAAAAAAATCATGTTCTTTTTTTAACCCCCTTTTATAAGCTTCACTTGTATGTAACGGAATCTTTGAATTCAATTTTTACATACTTTAAAAGATCAGATACATTCGAAACCTTACTCACTTGTCCAGGACCGATGCCAATACGATAGTTTAATAATTTTGTTCCATTGTCCTGATTAGGATCATCAGGATTAACCATTTCCCATTTTTTGCCCTCCCTTCTGCATCTGGCGACAAATTTCAGATCCCATTTTCATATTTTGTGACTAAATGATTAAGTTACAACAAGTTCGATTAACTATAAAAGGATGTTTTTAGTTTCTTAAAACTATAATTTATTTAGGTCATGAAACACTTTCAAACTATTTACCAGTGAGCTATTATTGAGAAAAATGTCCCAAAAGGACAAATTTTTCATGTGCTTGATTTGCTTTATTATAAACGTAAAATGTATTGATGTAATATATCATTGACCAATTTCGTCAAATCTAAAAATGCCGCCAATATCTGTTATTGTTTCAGCATATTGAGCGGAAAGAAATTTCTGCTCCTACTTCATCCATATTAGCCTGTCGATAAATAATTTGACGAAGATATAGAAAAGGTATCAGACTACCCTCTAAAATTGTGAATTTTGCCAATGATTGACAAATTTTCTAATGATTTTATTTTATAAGCCATCTTATTAGCTTTATAAAAATGAAATGTTTATATTTTCCGTTCACTAGAGTAAAAACTACAAGTGTCTTAGAAAAAGCAGATGCCATTACTTTAAGCAAGATCTCATATTTTAAAACGCGTTTTAATGGAAATGTTTTTTTTTTAAATGCTCAAACGGGGACAGCGATTGCTAAAAAGTTTTGAAAATAGTTAATTGAATTTTTGTGTGTATATGTTTTGTATAATAGTAGAAGTGTTTTAACCGTCAAATTTATCAATCACTGTTTTATTACAAAATTTACTGTCCCTTATGTGAATATAATCACTGTTTTTTTTAAGCAATTTCATATAATAACTAAGATAAAGTTCTCTAGTTTTTGTAAAAATTAAAATATCTCTTATCCTTAAGGTCATTTCAAAAATGAATAACATAGCAACACATCAGAATAGAAAAATTGAAAATTTGTTCATAAACTTTTGGTACAAAATGGGCCCCATTTATGTTAAATTTTGTAAATTTTTACCCTTTCCCCCCATTTTAGTAATAATGGTTTCTTTTTTATCTTCTTAATTTTAACATATTTTTTTAAAAATAAACTAAACAAACCTAAAAACCACAAAAAATTTCCCATATCTCCATTTTTTAAAAAAGAAAAGTTTTCGCAAGTAGATTTAAGAATTTAATTTTGTCGAGAGCACCCAACCCAGAAAGACACTCTAGGGATCTTTTACATGCTGCATAGTCATACGACATCGACGCTGTCGATTTTCTGCATCGTGAAAATCCACCAACTTGAACTGGGGTGAAACCAGCAACCTCAGTCGTACAAGGCCAGCGACAAATCAACGACACCACCCAGCCGGCTCTTGTATTTATATACAGTCTGTTTATTGCGATAAAAAATGATTTGTCAGTGATTATCTTTTTTTATTCCTTCAATTTTTGTCAGCATTCAATTTTCGGTCAAATATCTCTTCAAAAAATATATGGCCATTAAGTTCAATATTCAAAAAGGGTTCAATATTAGATATGCTACAGTTTTTGAAAGAGTAAGGAAAATATATCACAATAATGTGGAAATTAAAAAAAAAACTTGCAAAATTCACTTCCTTAATTTGATTTAAAAAAGCATTTCGAACATTTCGAATACTAAAGCAGGAAGACTGATCTAAAAGGAAAAATCAAACGCACTTTTTTGAAAAAACGGCGTGTATTTATATTGATTTCTCTGCCATAAACCACTATATAATTATAATCCATATGTGAAATTAAAACTAAACATTATTAATTACAAAAAAAGAATTATTAAAAGCGTAGAATAATGAAATAAATTATCCATTGATTCACCTGATTCGATTTCCTTCTTAAATATTTTAACGAATTCGATATATTGTTCACTCATCTGATGGATGGGGTAGACGATAACATTTGGAAATTAAAACATGATCTATATATATTCTAACTTCAGAAGCAATACTGACCAAAATAATGGATGTTGTGTATCAAATTTTAATTGATGATGTGAATAACAAAATTCCAAAACACTGGAAACATCCTTTTAAAACGTAGAAAACATTCCTCGCGAGCGCTAAGAGGAAAAAAGTACCCTTTGAGGGTTTTTGAACCCTTTTTTTAAAAGATGGATGGCGACATCGCGGCGTGCGAAAGAAATAACCTTCCTTTTCAATCTGCGGCTGAAATAAAATTTTCCAGCGGTTTCAACGGATTGATATTACTTAGAAACATTTAAGCATATATGTTTAAAATTCGTTATAGCTTCATTTTTCTCTTTGCAATTTTCTGATTTAAATTTAAAAGAAGTTTTTCCCACATTTAAAAATAATTTTTAAAATATTTTGTATTTAAGGTATTTGACTACTGCGACAACTTTTCCTAAAAAAAAAACAAAAAAAAAACAGAGACATGTGGAGATTTTTTTGTGGTTTTTTAAATTGGTTTAGTACATTTTAAGAAAAATATGCTAAAATTAAGAAGAGAAAAAGAAATCATTTTTGCTAAAATGGGAAAAAATGGGTCAAAATTTATGTACAAAAAATAACATAAACGGAGCCCATTGTGTACCAAAAATTTATGAACAAATTTGCAATTTTGATGTGTTGTTATGTTATTTGTTTTTAAAATTACCTTTAGGATAAGAGATATTTTAATTTTTATAAAAACTAGATCACTTTATCTTAGTTATTATTTGAAATTACTTAAAATAACAGTGATTCTATTAATATAAGGGACTGTAAATTTTGTAAAGACTGTAATTTTTTTTTTTTTAAATCTGCAAGGTTAAAACACTTTTTTTACACAGAACATACACAAAAATTTCAGTTAATTATTTTCAAAACTTACTTAAGAATCACTGTCTCCGTTTGAGCATTTTCAAAAAAAAAAAAAAAAAAAAATCCACACATTTCGGTAAAATGCATTTTAAAGTATGATATCTTGCTTAAAGAAAAGGCATCTGCTTTTACGAAAACACTTGTAGTTTTTATTCTAGTGAGCGGAAAATAATAAACTAGGTATTTTTATAAAGATAATAAGATGATCTATGAAATAAAATCATAAAAAAAAAAAAATTGTCGATTTTTTGGCAAATTTCACAATTTTAGGGTAGTCGGAACCTTAATTTAACGAATATTGTCGTTTAAACAAGTAATGTGTATAAACATATTGAGTACATCAAGCAAGTAATGTGTATAAACACATTGAGTACATTAAGCAAGTAATGTGTATAAACACATTGAGTACATTAAGCAAGTAATGTGTATAAACACATTGAGCATATTAAACAAGTAATGTGTATAAACACATTGAGTATATGTACCCTATAATTTATGGTACGAAATATAATAACGCTAAATAAATACTATAGAATACAGAGTTAGAGTATCCTATTGAAAAATATTAATGTTTGTATATGTATACAATGGAGCTACTCAGTGACGTAACATATACCTCCCCCCCCCCTTCCCATTGAGAGGGAAGAGGCAGAATTCTAGGGGGCCCTAAATCTGACTGATGCCAAGTATGTATGATTTTGAAAGATCCGACTTGAGGCCCTAAACCTGACTTAGCTGGGTGCTTTTAATATTCTTCGTTACGCCACTGGAACTACTATTCCCTTTTTGCTAATGCTCGGCTATCTTCTTAAAAAGATTCATCAGTTTATCATTGAGTTGCTTTTTCATTTAGTGTGATGGGGTAGTTTGTAGAGGATGGGCTTGCTCAGGTGTTGTCCTCGTCACTTGACCGTGGCTCAAAATAACGAGGTCCGTAGACAATAGCCTCTCGTTGTCTTGCAATGCGATGTTGATTAAGACTTGCTGACTTTGCTCTTTCACGTTGACCTTTTTAATATTCTAGCATATTTAATTTTAATGCAAGTGCTAAAAAAAGCCTAGACATACTGAATAAAATTAGCAAAATTAGCTATCAAACTTTAAAATTGATTTTACAAAAATCGAAATTGTAAAACAAGAAATAAATATTGAAATTAGATATAGAAATCTGATTTCTAATTTACTCTTTTCATAAATTGACAGAAACATGATAGGAAATAATTGCATACATATTTCAATTTGAGACTACCGCAGTAACAAAATTAATTTATCTTGCACGCAATAATCATTGAAAGATTGTTTATATTTTTAATTTTTTTCCCCGGGTGTGTTTCGATACCTATATTTTTTAAATTAAAATTCATCGTACGATATTTCGGATTTCAATCATAATTATTTAATTTATTAACGTTAATATTAATAAGATCTTGTTTAAAATCATACTACGAGACACACCAAACTATGCTTACTCATGGAAGGATGGACTTTAAGGTGCCAGGACATCATACTGTAACGTTTGAGAAAAATAATGGTGTCGTGATATTTATTAATGTAAATATTTCGTTTATTTACGCCACAGCTACTAAAAACATGAAAAAACATTGAAGTTATTAAAAATATTGTTTAGATCATGAGAGTCCAGAATTGATGTTTGTGAGGGAGGAGATTACATTTGTCATGTTCGAAGTTTTCCAACTGAGTTCCCTCTGCCTTCTCTATGGTCTTGGGACGGTAGCGGTCGGCCTCTTTATCCTCAAGTTACATCCGGCTGTTGGGCAGTGTAGAGGATTCTCACGGACCGGGGTGATGACCAAAGACAAGACCTCGCAATATTTTGAGGGTGCACGTGTGCATAGGAACGTGGTTATCCTATCCACAAAAAGTAGCCGTTTTTTCAGCTGTGTGATGGGAAAACGTCACAGCATGCAGCAAATTCCTTTTTTAAAGATCCTGTTTTCCAAGCAGCTTAAAAAATAAAATCGTATTCTGATGTGCACCATGTGTATCGACAGGGACGTTTGAAGGTGTGGGCCAACTGGGCTTGGGTCCAGAATCTCGGCTTCATCTCGTTCTCAACTCGGCCTCAGTAAGATAACGATCCGTATAATTTTAATAGTCAAATGTTATTCCGAAACATATTGTCTGAAAAGTTGAGAATTTCAAACAGGGGCAAAAGTGCATTAGTATGTCACGTCCATCGTCCGTGAATAGACCTAGGCCTCCCATCATACTCATTTAGTATGAGTACGCTTTGGTTTGTGACATAGTGTATCACACTCATTTATTTGTTATATGTTACTGTTTGTACGTGTATTTGATAACGTATGCTTTTTATACTGTCTACTTAAAAGGGCTGCAGATGAAGCCTAATTTTGTATAGGGATCCAGGGCCTCAAGAAGTCTCTATATGTCCCTGTGTATTGAGCCCCAAGGCCCGTATATTCCATCATGCAAATATGAATGAAGCCCAAATGGAATTGAAATCACAGCAATCCTAATCAAGCAACTTTTTTCAACACTTTAGACAAACATAATCCTAAAAACTACGCAATTACTTTTCTCTAGAATAGACTAGCTGGTATACCGTTCTTCGCACGGGTGAATTAAAAAATTAAACTATACAGATGGAAGGATAAAGAAGTTTTTAATGAGTTAATTTTACTTGAATTTCAAATGAAACAAAAAAAAAGTTTTTTGCATATCTTAGCTGAACAAAGAAACCATATTTGTTATACTTAAAGCCTGAAGGTCTACTTTTTTTTATTTATAACGCCCCGTAACTCTCTTGTGGGTCGATTTTTGAAAATACCGCAAAAGTAACACATCGTTACAAATTTTATGTGATGAACGCTTAAAATAGCGTAAATAATTTATATCTGGATGGGTAATCCGTTAATATTACTTTCTGTTGTATTTATTTTATGTTAAAATAATAATATTCGAAAGAAACACAGTTCCATACATTATAATGGCGATTCAGTGTAAATATAGCAAAATATTGGTGATAGTACCAAATTGGCATCATTTCTGGCTACCCTGTTGGCAACATGGCGACTGATGAACGGTGCAAAAGTTGCTTTGCTCTAAGCACCACCTGGTGGGGAGCTGCAACAAAGAGGATAGCACAAAACCTTCTTCACAAAAAATACATATACATGCCAATTTTCATAGTGATCGGCTAAACGCTGTTGGAGTGAAGCGATTTCATCTATACAAATATCCATTTATATACATACAGTCGACTCTCGATTATTCGAAGTTAAAGGGACCAATGAAAAACTGAATTATCAAGAGGGTAGGAAAAAACTCCCAAAATACACGCAGAGAAATTTTTTTCTAACCCATTTAAATTTGAAACTATGTATTAAAACAACATGTTCATATGTATAAAATTAATTTAAAGTATTTTTAAAAAGTACATATTATACAGTATAAATATTGAACAGAAGTTATAAAAGTCCTGTATTAAAAGAATACATACTGTATATAATTATTATTATTATTTATTTTTTTGAAAAAAAAACACAGTTATCTCTTTTTGTTTTATGGCATTCAATCTAACTTTGTCAATAAATTTTTCTAGAATAAATGACGCTTGAAAAACGTCCGCATCAACATGATTTGGAAGGAAAAAGTTGCTTATTTTATTTAGTGACACTTTAGCTTCTGTCAGAGTTATTGGCATCAACTCCGACGGTCATCAAAGGGGCTACATTACAGACTAGACAAGCAGAGACAATACAATACAACACATATAAGCACCAATTTGTTTGCTACAAGACTATATGATAGTGAGTGTTTGAATTGTCGTGAGTTTTATTAGATCACTTCGAATTATCGCGTGTTGTAGTCTGGCCGGTCATAGATTTTACTTCGAAATATTGAGTGTATTGAGTTTTAGTTTGAAATATCAAGAGTGTTTTTCTAGAGGCTGAGCCTAAACTTCGAATTAGCGAGAGTCGACTGCACATAGACAAGAGGATTTCCGAGGGGCAAAAATTACATTAATTCCTGTAATTTATCAAACCAAATAATCAGAGATTTTTGTATTATTTATTATTCTTTGTCCCAATTACAAAATGTTTCTTTAGCTCAAAAAATTCTAATTATTAGCTAAAACAACCGCTCCCATTATTATTCTATTTCGCTGTCTGTTCATCTCTCCCAGGACAGAAAATTCTCTATTCTATCGGCGGCGCCATCAATACTTTTTCCTAATCTGTTACGAATGTTATTTTGGGAAAGTTCAAGCAAATCTTGACAATAGATGTCCTATAAAGTTCATATTTCCCGAAAAACGCCCATTGTTTCCTCTTTTAAGAGTATGTGATACGTTGAAAGTCATCTTTAAGGAAAAATAAATCTTTTAGAGTTTTGTTGTTTTTGTTCTTCTCCATTGAAGCTTTTGAAACAATGAGTAAATAAGTTTGGCGGGTGACATTTTCTGGGCTCTCTGTTAGGTCAAAGATGAGCACCCTGAAAGAGGTCATGCTCAAAAGAAAACAGGGGTGGGGTCAAGGTTTTACTCTGATTTCACCTTTCGACACCACTCGTGGGTATAGTGTTCCTTCTTTATGAGAGGGAATAAAAAGATATTAAAATAAAAACCTCTATTGTTATAGATAGCCTCTAAAAAAGTCAGCTATCTCAGACAATAGAAATGTAAATAAATTTTGGATTCATATTCGGCACTATTTGCTAGAAAGAGGCATATATTGTATAGTTTTTATTACACTTTTGAGTTGTATTCCATAAAAAATTCATTTAAATGAGGCATACTTTCAGTTTTTTTTTGTATCTATTTCGTTTTTTATGTGTTTTGAAACCAAACGGAACTACGACGTTTTATATTTCAGCATTAAGGCATCCGACTACCCTAAAATTGTGAATTTTACCAAAAACTGCCAAATTTTTTTATGATTTTATTTTATAGGTCATCCTATTAGCTTTATAAAAATACCAAGTTTATTATTTTCCGTTCTCTAGAACAAAAACTATAAGTGTTTTAGTAAAAGCAGATCAAGATATCATACTTTAAACCACGTTTTACTCGAAATGTGGTTTTTTTTTTTTTTTTTTTGTTGAAAATGCTCAAATGACAGCGATTGCTCAAAAAGTTTTGAAAATAATTAACTGAAATTTTTTTGGGAATGTTCTGTATAATAGTAGAAGGTGTTTCAGATTTATCAATCACTGTTTTATTACACAAAATTTACAGGCCCTTATGTGAATATAATCACTGTTTTTTTAAGCAATTTTATACAATAACTAAGATGAAGTGCACCAGTTTTTGTAAAAATTAAAATAGCTCTTATCCTGAAATTTATTTCAAATAGTAATAACATAGCAACACATCAGAACTGAAAATCTGCTCATAAACTTTTGGTACAGAATGGGCCGCGTTTATGTTATTTTTTTACCAAATTTTTCCCATTTTACTAATAATAATTTCTTTTTCTCTTCTTAATTTTAGCATATTTTTTTCTTAATATGTACTAAGCAAATCTAAAAAACCACAAAAAAATCCCCATATCTCCATTTTAAAAAAAAGCCGTCGCAAGCAGCCGGATACCGTAAAGGATTTTCTGGTATATGATATTTTTTTACAAATGTTGTCGCATTCAAATGTATTGTAGTTTCATTTTGTGAAAATTCGTTACATTATTCAGATAATTTGGCGAAAATGTGTCAAAGAATATCCGAGTATAACAGTTAAAATTTTTTAAAATTTAAACTAGAGTATTCGTCAAATCATTAGTTCTTGTCCTCGATTTGGTATTTTTGCAGAGCTTTTTTCTATCGTGTTTTCCTGTTTTTGTATTGTTTCCTGTTGCTGTTGGAGGACCGGTTTAAATTCTCTGAGTGAATTCAGTCCTCCTAAATAAATGCAAACATATGTTTGATTTTGTCTTTTGTCAATAAAAATACAATTTTTAATTTTTTTAAGATATATGTGTGACGTAAGACGAAAAATAGATTCTTTTGCGTACTCAGTTCAAGTTCATCAGGCCTTGTTTCAGTTTTTGAAATATTTATTATGACGACAGTAATACATTTCACAGCACAAACACACACATATTCATTAAAAAAATTCCCTTAAACACTTTTTTATAAACTTCACTTGTATGTAATGGAATCTTTGAACTCAATTTTTACCCTTTTTAAAAAGGTCAGATTAATTCGAAATTTTGCTCACGTGTCAAGTGAGCAAAATTTTTGTTCCATTGTCCTGATCAGGATCATCAGGATTAACGATTTCCTATTTTCATGTCCCATCTCGAGTCGGTGACTAATTCCAGATCGTGGTGCACGGGGTTTATAAATGTTAAAAAAACAAATAGCGCTTTTTTTACACTACGTGAAAAACGCGCTAAAAACCGAATCATAATGATTAAAGTTAAGAAGAGAAAATTAAGAGTCAGAGCTTCATAGTTTGTACCCGGAAAGTAGCCACAGCAATCAAATTTACTCAGTTGATAAAAAGAGAGTTGTTGCGCTTTCATTGACAGAGTAGATATGCTCAGCGAAAGAATAGATTACTTCCTGAGTTCTGACTGTGAGTCATTTCACACCTTACAATTCTTCACAATTAAATAAATCAACAGTTGTATAACTTTTTTTGATGAAAACATGTTTTCTGTTAAGAAAACGTTGAATGAAAAAAAAAGGAATTTAAAATAAACAAAAAATTATCAGCATCAGCATTCATATCATTCGCAATTTAAAAAAAAAGTTTAAAAAGGGGAAAACCCCAAACAACAATGTGTGTTGCGAAAACACAACCAATTAATGTGTACCAGAATGCATCAACAATCCTGCGTGGGTATACTGATCACTGTGTTTGGAACCTAATTATACTGTATAAAACAAATGCATCAAAAGACCATTTCCGAGTAATCCAAAATGTCAATAGTTCATTAATGTATGAAGGAGATTCGATAGCGGTACCTTTCGTTCTGTAAGCACGTAACTTCCCGCTGAACCAAAATGATCACTTCAGTCCGGAGGTTGTTACTGGCTTATATAGATACCACCGCCACACATTCCCCTACCAGTGAGTCGGTAGGAAAACGAACGATATAGTTGTTATGGCGAGCATATGAGTTGTTGCTGTTTCGTTATTTGGGTCTGACGGTTTTTGGTTGCTGCGTCATGTATGTTTGACGGCTTTTGGCTACTGCATCATATGTGTCTGACGGCTTTGGGCCGCTGCGTCATGTGTGTCTGATGGCTTTGGTTGCTCTTGTGGCGGGTAGATGGCGCCCTGACAACTGCACGAAGGTTGCGTTTTTCTTTGTTCAGCGTCAAGGTCACCAATGAAGGATATTCGATATCGGTACCTTTCTCGTTCCGTAAGCACGTAACTTATCCCTGGAGCAAAATGATCACTTCAGTCCGGGTGACACGATAACTATTGGTGATGAACCTCGTAATTTTAAACAACAGTCAAGGGACTAAGATGACATCTGAGCTGGCTCCCACTTTCTAACTTCCTCACCATGGGAAGACTTAGAGCCTCGACAGATTTAGTGTGACCTCTATACAGCGGGTCTTCACTGCCATTAGGGTCCCAGTCCACAATTCGACAACTGT
The DNA here is from genome assembly GCA_019973975.1 of Trichonephila clavata. NCBI lineage: Eukaryota > Metazoa > Arthropoda > Arachnida > Araneae > Nephilidae > Trichonephila > Trichonephila clavata. The sequence continues at coordinate 261,197 of BMAO01028638.1, read as the reverse complement.
GGCTACGAGTTTGCTGCCCTGACCACTCGCTACCACGGTCAACACTATTTAATGGATACTTAAACCAGGGGATCATTGTAAGATGGATCTTCTATATATGACAACTTGCGGCCAACATTAAAATTTCCGAATATGTAATTTTAGTTTTTGAAAAATTTTTAATTAAAAGAATGATGTTCGTTAGAGACTCTTTTATATATGTTCGCCTCTTTTTTATAAATGAGAGACATTTCGAAAGTAAGTTTCGTCATTTTGTTTTTCAGACTAAAACTTTGTTGCCAAAAAAAAAATACATCATAGTATCATGAATTACACATCTTACACTATTTTTTGACATACTCCTCACTGACATTAAAACCTTTGTCATTGCATGTCAGGAGTTTGAAGAAACCACTCTGGTGAACCAGTGGCGGTTTAAGCTCATTTCGGGCCCTGGGCACGGATCTACAAGTCCCATTGGCACTGGCGCGGACCCAAGGAAAGCCTGGTTAAGTCTATCTTATCCAGGCCCTTCTGGGCCACGGGGTGCCCAATTGATAAACCTGCACTGTGGTGAACTCAGTACCCTGCAATGCAAGGAATTGTTAATGAGCTCGTCCCACCTAAGCATTGTTTTGGAAATTACGTCCGGAGAATGCAACTTTTAATAAAGGGAACTGGTGAAAGTCCGATGGCACAATGTAGCTTACATTCATGGATGTGGAGGAATGTCCACACTTCAAAATTCATCTTCCAAAAGTCTTCCCTCTCTAAACACTCAACACCTGTCCTCAACCCTTTGGTGAGACATGATCTTATCACTATACACGGTCTGTAAGCTTTCATGGATGACGGACACACTAGTCCCACTTTCCCATTCATACCGGAGAAGAGCACATGCTTCCATTGGCGATTACTTTGGCTGCACGTGTTTGCTTGCCATCCTGATTTGTATTCGAATAATCTCGGTCACACCGGTCTGATGATGCTCTTTCTTCTTCGACGTTCTGCGCATGTGCCATTTTTCCTAAGCTAACACTCCTTCTGTCGTTGAACCAAAAACGGATGGAGCTCCTTATAGTATGTTTTTTCACTTGGTATACCATCTTTCTTCGTATTTACTCCGAAGGTAGTATAAGTAAAGAAAAATCATCAAAAGGAAGAACTTTTTTTTAAAAAAAGAAATTATTGCAAATCGAATTAGAAATTATTCACTAAATTTTTTGAAATTACTGATGCAGCATTTATTTTTACATGACTCATTTAGATGCATTAGATTCGTTTCATTTTAAAAGATAACGAAGAAAGAAATGAGGGGACGGAATGCCTATTGCTTTAATCTTGCTATCTGATTTAATCCCAGACGATCATTTATAGCACAAGGAGTGATCTTAATGTAATGTAAATCTAACCCCAGAATGGAACCTTACTATTTATATACCTCCTCGATCGGTTCCTTGTTGAGAGGTCACTTAATCTAGCAATCTTAGCACGCGAACCAGTAATTCCGACAAAAAAACATATTTGTAGCAGACCCATCACTATTTAATCTTTGAAAAAACGTAATTAACTTCTAGCTCTGAAATTACCAGAATCTCAAGGAATCATTTTTGTCCACTTTTATCACAACAAACCTAATTTATCTCCCTTGTTCAACCCCAACAGGATATACAAAACTGCAAACGGTCATTTATTTAGGCAGCCTTAAAGAAAGGAAAAATTTTGAGCATTTTGCTCGTTAACCTTACGGCATCGGTGTTGGCGCCGATGTAGAGGAAAAGAAAAAACCCCATACAAACGCCGAGATAAATTGTTTGTTATTGTCTGACTTCACACACACTCGGTGTGTGTGTGTGTATTTCGGTCCGTCTTTTTATTTATTTAATTTTGGTTTTATTTCTGATTTCTAAATAACAGGTTTGTGGTTTTTGTTAACCTTTTATCCAATTTTTCTAGCGGTTTGTTCCTATTTCTAGAGAATGTTAACTATGTGAAAGGATCAAATAAAATAAACAATGCCTGATGTTAAAATGTTTTTTTTTTGTTTGTTTTTGTTAGTTTGTTTAGTTCGCTGTGAGTTTGCATTTACTTGTTCTTTCTCTGGATAAGTTGAAAGGCACAACGCGTGTTTACTTTAAAATTGGAGTCAAGTGCAAATTATTGTTCCAAACCAAAATTCAAGATTTTTTAAAAAAAAATTGGCAGTTTTCGAGACTGCCGATAGAAGTGAAGACTTAGAACTTTAAGTATTAAAATTTGAAATTTCATAATGTTTGAATTAAAATTATCAACTTCAATGTGGTTTTCACATCTATTGACACTCCGAGCAATAGTTATATGCATGTGTTTATACGGGGTTTTTTATTATTCAAATATATTACGGGCTGTACAAGATCATGACAAAATATAAATACAATTCAATTGAAATAATTAATATACAATTATATTACTTATGGATAGTATTTATATTTACTTAAATTTCAAAGTACTTGATTTTTAACATTATTTTAAAAGTTTGCATCATTGTCATCATTAATTTCAACAATACTTGGACTTTTTGTACTCTCAATTATTTCATTTTGTTCTAAAAAAGATACAATAGGCTTATGATAACTAAAGTAAGAAAGGAAAATGTGTGATTCAAATTTATCTAAGTATCGCGCAAAAACCGCATCGATCGTCGTTTTATATTTTGTAGTACTGAGTTTTCGATCATTGGACATATTTAAATTAAGTGTTTCATTTAGAAATTCAATTAGTGGTAGATTTTTATCATCTGCAAAGTTAATGTTGAAGTCTCCATTTAAAATCATCGGTACATTATCATATATTTTTCGCCAAATCTTTTTTCGAGTATTTCAGAACCTTTTTTTGTATAAATCATCAAATTTTCGAATAAAAATTGTTGTATCTGTCTCATAGATTTTCCAGGCGAAATATAAACGTCAACCATTAATATGTATTGCCCATTCTCGAAATCGCAACGAGCAACGCATATTTCGCCTATATCAGAAACATTAACACCAATGATTCTAGTGAATTTAGTATGTATGTCCATATGTGAAGTAATGAAGAGTGACGTATCTTGAGTATTGTGATAAATAGCTACACCTTGCTGGAACTTCGGGTCTTTTATAACTTACAACAAAGTTGATATTCGGAATATCAAGTGTTCTTCGTTTTTCATACGAATTTCTAACAAAAGCAGAACATTTGACTTCTTTTTACGATAGCATAATTTTTTAGGTCAGCTGCATGCGTATGCAAATTTTGACAATTGAGTGAAAATATCGATAATCCTTTTTTGTTGGAGATTAATTCTAGAAAAGTTTTAGTGCCGTTTATAGTGTATTGTTTCGTAACCTTTTCAATTCAAATGTTAGATCCTCTCAATGACTTGTTGATCTTTTATGATGTTTATTTGCATTAATAACCATATTTTAAACTTCAACACATTAATCTTGAATTATTATTAGATTTTATAAAATTTTTACTTTCAAAATCCACGATAAAAATATGATTGAACAACTAGAAGTCTGTTTTACCACGGTAGTAAGAAAACGTCTAAGCCACTGTGAAATGCTAATCCGGATTGCGTGATGCATTGCAGTGGTTAAATATTAGAAAATAAATACAAAATTTTCAAATGCCAGAATAAATACCAAGATTTAAAATAATTTTAAATAATATAAAATTTTCAAACGCCAAAATAAATACGAGTATTTAAAATAATTTTCTGTTATTTATTTTTTATCTTAAACATTTTAGTAGAATTATTTAGTACTCGCTATTGTACCGCACAATGATTCTTCAATCAAACGATTCAAATAATAATCAAACAAGAACACTATTTCAACAATGCACAGTATATACGCATTGAACTTTTCCCCAAATCCATTCAATTTCACTTATAAGATATACACAGCACTATACGTCAGCTGTATAGCTACAGATATACTGTTATAAGCATGTCGGTGACGCGAACGCACGAAATTTCACCCATCCAAAAAGTATCTAAGGCGAACAGCACACTGCGCATGCGCCAGTCAGAGCATGTCGGTGACGCGAACCCATAAGATTTTCCCCTACCAAAAAGTGCCCAACGCCGCTAAAGAAGTTTTCACTTCAAAAAGATTGAATTTAAAAGGGGATATTTTAGAACGAATAAAAGATAAATAAATGCAAAAAAAAAGTTATAACTGTGTGCAGTGGCACATACAACGGGGGTCCTCGGGTCCGGACTCCTCCCCCCCCCAGCCCTTAATTTTTTCTCGATTGATTATAATCTTATATATATATACTACGCAAAATTTAATTAAGTGTTTGTTATTAATAATTGATTTTATTAGTTAATGCTAATTATTTATTCAAAATTTCATTTTTTACTGTTTTTCCGACGGAAATCGACAAAGTCAAAATAATATGTTGGGCGGCGTATTGGAACATAATACGACAATTATGGACTTCCGATCCTGGACTCCCCTTCCCTTTAAAAATTCCCGTGTGCGCTACTGATTGTGTGTTATTACTGTGGTTTTACTGTAATCGCACAAAATTACATTGTGGGTTACTTAATTAATCTCTCTTGTGATTCTTTGTAAAAGTAGGAGGAATCTTAATGGAATATTAATCTAGCAAGAAAAAAAAATCTTTTATTTGTACATCGCTTTGATCGGCTCTTTGTTTCAGTGAGAGATTATTTCATCCGGCATAATCTTAACACATCAATCAATAATTTCGACACAAAACATGGTTGTAGCGTACCATCGTTATTTAATCTTTAAAAAACACAAGTATGTCACTGAAGACTCACCGTTTGTAAGTTTAATCTATGTTAAATTTTGATCTTGACCAGTGATTCCCAAAGTGGTCTATATAGACCCCCAGGGTCTATAACGATCTGCAAGGAGTCTACGACAGCAAAAAATAATTTGGGGGTCCATGAGGTGTAAATGGGAGCCTATGATAGTGGCTCTCATCAAACCAGATCGTGACTAATATTAAAAGGAAATTTAATTAAGTGGAAACTGGACTTAACTATTTGACGGATTTATTTACTAAATTTAATGAGGTTTATTTGCAATTACAAGGCAACAGCATACATTTTATAAAACAAGGAGCACATTTCACACAGCCTTTCTTGCCAGAATTAAGCTAAAGGAGCATAATTTTGGACGTCACCAACATTTAAATTCTCCTTTTTTAGATTTTGAAACTAGGTTTGAGAATGTTTTGACTATCATAGTACCACAGTAGACAATGAATTCATTTGGTCGCTTTGAAAAAAAAATGTCAGATTATAAGAATTAAGCTCTAGGAATATGCACTAACTAAGACAAAGTAAAGTTTAGAAACGATGTGAATAATTTTAGCTTTAAAAAGATATACCAGTTATTTATTCCATATTATGGAATATCCTGAGAAAGTTTTTGATTATTTTTCAGACTGTGCTAATCTTCAAAACAAAAAGAAAGAAAAAAATGCTGGACACTATTAACCGAGGAGATATATTTTAGTGTTAAATCCTGATAAGAATGATGCCAAATGTTGAAATTTATCATTGCATCCCCAGATTCCTCCCTCCCTCTAAAAACTTTTGTTTATTGCAAAGCTATTTTATACAACAGTTATTTTATTCATTAATTAAACTTTAATTTAATTTACTAATTAAATTAACTAACATGTGTTTTCTTAAGTTTTAAACTCTTCTATACTTCACTACAGTTAAAAATTTTAATCTCTTAAAGTAATTCGCTCTATACCTGCTGTCAAAAACACATTTAAGTTGATAAATTTGCCCAAATTTAATATTAGGTAAGTAGGGGGTCTACCCCAAACTGAAAAACCTGTCAAGGGGTCTATGAGGATAAAAAGTTTGGGAACCTATGATCTAGACACACGTTAAATCTAGTAGTAGGTAGTATCTAGTAGTTTAGAGGGAAGAAGGGGCAGCTTATGTATTATCCTCGCCAATTGACCGATGTTCATTATTACGAGGTCCGTCTTCAACAGCCTACGTGTTGCCTTTACAGAGAGTGAGACTTCAATAAACTCTCACTCACGTAAAACATAAGTAAGGATTCGTAATTTAATCTTCAACCCGAAGACGAATTATATATAAAATTTTTTCCTCATCAAGGACTTTCAGAGAAGATTTTTTTGATATTTTATTTGGTATTGAATTCTAAAAGAGTTTCTGTTCCAATAAAGTTCCATTTGATCATAGAGAAACCAGAGAAAGGAAGCAAATATAAAATATATAGTCTCTAAAATGTTACCAATATTATTTTATTATAATTTAATGGGATCGGTCACTGATTCATTGAAATTCCTTTTCTCTTATGTAAAATATATCAATTTATATTTTAAAAAAATCAAAGGTGTCATAAATGTTAACTATATAAAATTAGAGTTATTTTTTCACTCTGTACTTAGTTTTTCAATGAAGCAATATACATTATCCTTTATGGGAATTTAAAGAATCATTTATTGAAATTCATACAATTTTCATTTATTGAAAGCGGAGATATCGTATTGTTTTAATTATTACAGAAAAAAATCGAGATAGAAACTTATATTTGTTATCCTTAAGACTTGTTTTCATAGTCACCATCCAGCAGCATACATTTCTGTCAGCGTTTCTTGAACATCGTGGGTGGTTTTCTCAAGTGGAATCTCCAGTTTAATTTCTTGTACGTTATACTGAGGGTTTCTCAATGATGAAACTCCCATGATGCTTTAGTGGCTTTTGAATCCCAATCACACACATTACACACTACACAAAAATTAAATTACTCTTTGTACAAATTTTAGATAAAAATAATAAACCTCCCGAGTTGTCGATACATTTAGAGAAAGCAAAAATGGATCAGGATGACATCCATCTCATCTGCCTTCGACACATACAAAATCTCCACACTTATCTTGCTGGCGGAGCTTACCAATCTCTCTCTTCGAGTTACAATCATCGAATCCTCTGTGGTGTGGTACTCGCGCAGGCGCAGTACCTCGGATCAGTCTCGTACCACCTACCGTTCTAGAATGTTATCTAGAGTTCGTTACTGCCTCTCGAAGGCTGTCGTTGTCGCAGATTATGTCAAATACCATTATGCCACCCCAACAATGACGTCATTTGTGCAGCCAAATCTTCGATTCCGTGATGATTTTTTGCGTTCTCGGTATAAGAAAAAATCACTTTAAAATGGGATATCTCTTCGGGCTGCCCTCTTAAAATTAACGTGGAATATATTATTGAACACGTTCTAACTGACGAAACGTGGTGTGCAAATGTGTAGTGTAGTATAAAATGATTTCAAGTGCAACTAGATAAGAATAGTAATAACAGCGTTATTACTATTCAGATTACTATTATTATATTGCAGACCATGATACTATTGCTTTCGGTTAATTATTTTCGATAAATGCCTTCCAAGTTTGCTCCGAGGCCATGTGGATGTTTTTCAGAATTGTAGAGTTGACCTACATCTCTTCAGCTTATATCAGATAAGTACAGTTTAATATTTTGTAATAGTTCGTTGTAGTTGATATAGAATAATTGGTTAAAAATACATTTGAGGCATTTGCATCTGTGATTAGTTAAATGGCCTGTACACTTACTTACGCGTCAGGTCCACACACACCTCCAAATATTACACTTGAATAATTTTTGGAGTTAGTTATGCAAAGTTTCGGGAACACAACTTGAGGCGAGGTCAGTGGAATAGAGCGGATGAGGCAAAATTTTAAAGCCACATCGCTTTGATCCCTCAACTGCATGTCAAGATGTTTGAGTAGACACACTATAAGCAAGGGAAAAAAACATCTTTGAGGATCATATTCAGCTGTTTCATAATCAAAGCATCACGTATGGTTTTCAGCAGTGTCTCAGTTTGACCATTCTCCGCGTAGTCTGTTAGAACGACTCTGCGACAGCCCACGAAAAACAGGCAACACTAACTTCCCTAAGAACTTCTGCGAAGATGAGTCCTGTGCTTCCGTTCTTTACTTCTCTCTTTGATCTCTGGGTCGTTTTGATAAATCTAAGATTTCTTGCATAATTATCAAGCGACTGAAAAATCCGCTTTGTCTTTCTCCAAAAGATTCAACATCTCCTTCGACAGGTCATAACGCGTTTGTTTCTTAAAAAAAGTCAGTAATTCTGGAAAACAATCTACATTAAAATGAGTAATTAATTGTGGTTAATTTTACATACAGTAGAACGTCGTTTATCCGAATCAATTGGGACTGTACACCGTTCGGATACGCGATTCTTCGGATAACCGAAAACCGAATGCGATCCATGCAGTATATGAAACCGGTCAGTATACAAAATATTGAAAATCATCACATGCGGGAAAAGTGCTTGAAGAAAAAGCAAAATAGGTGCAAAACGTCACAATTTTATCTTTATTGTGGAAAATAATCACTTATTTTTCGCTGTACCAATGTACACCTTGGTTTTTTCGCTGAAAGGTCTCTCTGATTCTCTTGAGCAGCAATAGTTGAGTAGGACAGCTCTCTTATTGTTGTTCGTACCACTCCAAGCTGTTTCTAACGTATAAAACGCGTCAGCATTTCATGGACCCTTGCTACTTTCGTTGTGGTTGTTGTCCTTTTCTTCATCCGTTTCATCGCCGACAGGGTCGGGTTCTTTTTGCACGGAAGTAACAATCTCGTCATCATTCAGAATCTGAAATCCGCAGTCTTCTGCAGCGCATGCCATCCAGGTTTCCACACCAACAAAGCTCAATAAAAGAGCGCATATACACCCCTTCACTTGGAAACCAACTGACCTAATAATCCGCACAGTTGTTTACCAAATCACACAACTGAAATTCCCCAAATATCCCTCACCTTGGGTTTTCCCGTCACTTTTGACCTCACGCAAAATATCTGTTGAGCATTGCACTGTTCGAAAATATATCCGGACTTTTGTCTGGATATTTGACGCTCCGGATAATAAATGTTCTGATAAACGACGTTCTACTGTACTCTAGAATCAGTCTCATTCGTGATCATTTAGATAGTTGCTTTTAGATTATAGGATAAAGTCTTCCGCTTTCTTCACTATTGCAGAATCGCCCTTGAATAAAGCTTTTCTATTTCTTAGACCGTCTGTGAGGGACATCTGCCCAATTTGAAAATTCATTTTCCACCTCATAATAGTGTCATGTGTGACGCGTGCCATAAACTCTCTAAACTTCCTCGTGGATCTACCGGACATTGAAATATTTCAAATGAAGGGAATTCATTACACTCAAGCCTTTACCTCTACCCCCCCATACTGTGGGTTATATCAATTCTCGGCTTCCTGAAACCAAATCATCAGTAACATCTGTAATTTACAGCCAAAGTTCTTTTGGTGTACAAGTGATATATGATAGACTAGTGGACTGTCAACCAAAGAAATCGAGGAAGTCAAAGCAGCAGAAGAATTACTAAACACTTTATCCCATGTATGGTCTTACATTGTCTGGTTGAAACTTGGCCACGAGGAAATCATCTTTTTCATTTCAATACCTTATATTTGTACATTCAAAGAATCCTAATAAAAATAATAACTTAAAAAATTACGTGCTTGAGTGCTAGATAAACATTTAAATTACAATTGTTTTACAGCTCATTTTGAATTCCAAAGTAAGGAACTTTTTTTTATTTACGTGAAAGAATATCACTTGGAATAATTTTTGGCTGCCAGACGTTAATACAAACGAAAATTTTACTGTCCTCTTTTTGAACCCAATTAAAAATTTCAATTTAAGAGAGAGAATTATTTCGCAAGAGATTTCGAAAGTGTGAAATGGCTCAATATTTCATTATAAAAAGCCAAGTAATTTATTTATCACATTATCTAACCATGAATATGTTGGGCAGCATTAGTTTGTAAAAATTTTTATGTCTAACTAATTTGAGTTGTAATCATTTCCTGATAGGTTTGATAGTGTAGATGATAGCATGGATATGTCACATTTTATGAAATGTAACTATAATTTTTTAAGCTACATTAAGAGTAACTATACGATACAAAAATAAAAAATTTTAATAAATTTGGTGACACATTTAACATTTTACTATACAAATGCCTCACTTACGGAAATATTCATATTTGAAAGCCCAACAAAGGGAAAACGAGTAATCTAGATTAAATTTAATTCGTACACCACGAATGGACTCGAGTAAACTTTAATTATAACTAATCAAGTTCCTCTTCAGAACTGAAGAAACTGAGAGTTTATTTAAGAAAATGGAACAATATATCAGGTTAGAACCATTTGCTACTTAACCCCTATAGAATCCTTCTTTCAGAAGAATTTTCAAACCAAATCGTTGTTTTATTTTAAATCTTTCCCTTGGCCTAATGATGGAAACTTTTTCTTGCTTTATCCCATCGACATTGTATAATTTCCTTCTTTTATTTATTTTTATGTGTTCATTTCACCGCTTTTGAGTTCATTCTAGTTGATTACTCGAGCAAGACGCCATCTGTCAAACAACTCTTTACCTGTGACAGAAGGGGATTCTGGGTAATGTGTCGAAAGGAATGCTGGAAGATTCGTTTGTTGGGAATATTTACCTCTGGGAAGTGTTGATCTACATAGTAAAATACGAGGAAAAAAATGCAGAACATGAAAAATGATTTTTCTGTCATCCATATACCTTCGAGGGATGAAACAAGAGAAAATATAAGTGGGAAAAAAATGGGAGATAGTCTTAAGCGTATTTTTGAGAAAGTTCTAATTGAGTTAGAGTCACACGATACGCTACAAACCTTGATAGTGAAAATATTGCACGATTTTTAGTTGCCTCTTTTCGATATCAAGGAAATTATATAATTTTTGAGACATTAAATAAAAAATGTTCTGTAAATATTCAGAATACAACTATCTACAGTGCTGGTCACACAAAATGCAACATTAAGAAGGACCAGATATATCCCAGCAAAATTTATTTAGTAGGTAACATGTGTTACAAAGATCAAACGATTAAATTATAGCCTCTTATAAAGTATGGATGATGACAAAATCAGTAGTTAGTGTAGTCGCCTTTCTTGGTTATAACCGCTGCCACTCGCCTCGGCATAGAATCAAAGAGGATTTGGATGTATCGTTGGGGTACAGCAGTCCAACCGGTTTCCATATATTGCCAAAGTTGATCTGGTGTAGCAGCGGGTGGTGTATTCTGGGCCAGTCATTGGGCAAGCATGAGCCAAATGTTTTCGATTGGTGATAGATGGGAGAACAGCACAGGCCAAGGAAGCAATTCAATCTGATGGGTAAAGAAGAACTCTTGAACATTGCGTGCCACGGGAGGTTGCGCATTATGCTGTTGGAATATGGTTGATGGCAAGCACTGAATATATGGGAGAACCAGGGCTCCAACAACTCAGAAATGTAGCGTTGACTGTTCAGTGTACCGGCAATGCGTACTAGAAGAGTACGACAAGGAAATTCAATACCACCCAAAACCATGATACCAGGTCCAACACCAGTATGGCGATGCATAACGCAACAGTCCAGCAGCCTCTCACCATGGATTCACCAAACTCGAATCCGACCATCGTGATGTTGCAGGCAGAAGTTGGATTCTTCAGTTAACTCAATGTCGTTCCATTACATTGTCCGTACCCGCCGTTCATAGCACCATTGGCTGTGCAAACGCCTTTGGTTTCCAGTCAAGGGTAAACGGAGCAGTAGAAGCCTTGGGGACATTCTACTCTGCTGCAAACGGCGTCGAATGGTACGAGCGGACACCGAATGATGCGTAGCAGACTGAATCTGTTGTGCAATGGTTCGTGATGTGGCTGCGCGATCCATCACTGCCATGCGCACAATCCACCTGTCATCACGAGCAGTGGTGCAACGAGGGGGGTGTGATCGGCCCCGTCGGTCCATCGTTTCCTCCTGCATCCAGCGATGACAGCTCCGTATCACAGTTGCTTGGTTTCGCCCAACACGTTGACCGATTTCTCTGAAGGATAATCCGAAAACCCTATAGGCTACTAGTCTTCCGTTACAATAATATTAAAACTTTTTTTTATAAAACGTATCCTTTTATGAAGTGGGAAAGAGAAATTCAGTTATAACTTTTTAGCTGTATACCGAATACTTTTGACTCAAGGAATTTATCGTAGGATATTATTTTGTTGATCTCCCAAATCAAAATTTTGCGAAATTACTTCCCACTTTAATTAATTAATTAATTAATTTTATTTACTTTCTTTGCATTTTGTTATTGGAATTTCATTTGATTCGAAGAATTATAAAAAAAATTGAACTTTTTTGTCTCATTCGTATTTTGATATTTTAACGCACACGTATTCAGTACGCATACGATTGTGGTCATTGGATTCATAATAAGGCTAAACCTTCCTACGTTTACTTTTAACATTCTCTGTTCTGTCTGTGATGTTAAGAGAACAGGAGTAATCCCCGTATAATATGTTCCTAAATATTGCCGTATTATGCGAATATGTTATAAAAAAATTAGTTATGAAATAAAGGGTTAGGCTCTATAATTTTTTTTAAAAATGCATGCTATCATGTTTTAATAGTTAGGATAAATATCTTGATTAAATTTTTTTCTTAAGAAGTAATACAAATTAATTAAAGGATATTTTCTTCAATCTTAAATATATATATGAATGAAAAATATTAAAAAAAACACCAAAAACATGTAAGAATCAATAATATATACATAGTACAATAATCTCAAAACAGTATATTAAAATATTTTAGAAGAAGAAAAGTGATATAATTAAACAAAATTTAAAAAATGAAACCAGCGACCCAAAAAGCAATTTCGGACTTGGGATCAAATAAGTGGGGTTAAACTAGTTTGGTGGTACCAACCTTCCCCCTTTGTGACTCGGTAGGTCAAAAAATCCAAATTGTTTCAGAGTACATTGAGTAAAAACTCCCAAATAAATGGACGAGAAGCCAATCAACTTCAAGTTTGTAGCGCTTCATAAAATCTTAAGGAAAGAATTTTAAAAACTTTACTCACAAGGTTTTCCCAAGAAAAGGAAATGAAGAATCTTGAAATGAATGCAAAATTACTGTCATCAAGGTAAACATCAAACTTATATCTGAACATGTCGTCTATACTAGCACGTCAAAAGAGAAGCACACTGTGACGTTTTCCCGTCACACAGCGGAAAAGTTGGGTTCTTTTTGTGGATTGGATAACCGCGTTCCTATGCACACGTGCATCCTTAAAATATTGCGATGTCTTGTCATCGTCCCGGCAACCTTTGACACCGTGAGGAACCCCCTACTCCGCCCGCGAGCCAAATGTAACTGGAGGATGAAGAGGTTGAACGGTGTCATCCCGAGACCTAAGAGAGAGCAGATGGGGAGACGGTTTGAAAACTTCACTGAGAATGGATGTAATTTCCTCCCTCACAAACATCATATTCTGAACTCTAACGAACTAACCAACCTTTTTAATAACTTCAGTGTATTTTCTGTAATAAAAAGCTGTGACGTAAATAAACCAAATATTTAAATTAATAAATATCACGCAACCATTATTCTTCTCAAACGTCACACTTTGAAATAAACTATATATTAAGGTATATGTGAAAATCTTATTTTTTTAGCCCCTCTTTTCTTTATTTTTAAAGCTATAATTTTTGTATCCAGCGTGTACCCGTAAATTTTAATCTTATTTTTTGAGTTATAAAAGTGCACGTTATACGTCGAAATATACGGTAAGTACTACGTATTAATCGTCACTATTTATCTTTCAAGAGACATTTTTCTTTAAAGTTCACCAGACATAGCTCAAGGGTACAGACTAATTCATAAAAGTAAAAACACGATTATTATTTCTTTAAAAAAGGCTGAGTACTACTTACCCAAAAAATAAAATCTACGTAGCGATAATAAAAAAAAAAAAAGAGACAATTAAAGTTTTAAAGTGTTCTTAAGTTTTCACGAAAATTTTGCAGGAAAATCTGATAATACGTACGTGTTCGAATGAAAAAGGACAAACAGGGTGTATATAGCACTTAAAAGCTTTATAGCGCTTCCTGAGCTGATGCAGGGGGATTTCTCTAAGTTCTCGCTTTTAACGGTTTTTATTGCATTTTATGTAGTACGGGGTTTTTCTAGAACTGTGTTAGGCTAAATCCGTGCTATAAAAGCACCTTGTTATGCGAGGATGTTCCCAATTCTCGAACAATTTAGGAGGGAATCCGTGCTATAAAGCATCATGTTATACGGTGATTACCTGTATTAAAAAAAATTTTTTTTTAAATTCTGAGTAATTCTAGGGAGTTAACCTGTAATAGAGTTTTTCTCTGTTGAATAACTCTTAAGGTATCCAACTACTTGCGTCAACTTTTTTTTCAAAAAAATGAAGTTATGGGACAATTTTAATGTTTTTGAATTGTTTAATACATTTTAAGAAAAATAGGCTAAAATTAAGAAGAGAAAAGTAATTTATTATTATTAAAAGAGGAAAAAATGGGTCAAAATTGACAAAAAGTATCATAAATGGAGCCCATTCTGCACCAAAAAGTTTATGAACAAATTTTCAGTTTTTCAATTCTGATGTGTTGCTGTGTTATTCGTTTTTGAAATGATCTTCAGGATAAGAGATATTTTAATTTTTACAAACACTAGAACACTTTAACTTAGAGTTATTATATGAAATTACTTCAAATAACAGTGATTATACTAACATAAGGGACTGTAAATTTTGTAATTAAACAGTAATCGATAAATCTGAAGGTTAAAACACTTCTACTATTACACAGAACATACATAAAAAATTTCAATTAATTAGTTTCAAAACCTTTTGAGCAATCGTTGTCCTCGTTTGAGCATTTAAAAAAAAAACACAGTTCCAATAAAACGCGTTTTTAAGTATGACATCTTGGTTAAAGTAGTGGATTTGACTTAACTAAAACACGTGTAGTTTTTGTTCTAGTGAACGAAAAATAATAAAATTGGTATTTTTATAAAGCTGATTTAGATGGCATATAAAATAAAATCATGAAAAAATTTTCAATTTTTGGCAAAATTGACAATTTTAGGGTGGTTGGATACCTTAAGATTTCATCACTGTACCCTTAATTCATCATTTAACCTAGCTCAAAAAGGTTGTACAGAAGATAAACGAAATTTGTATAAATTCAGGCTATCTGCTCACAATTAATTGATGCATGGTGACTTATTTATTTGCTTGAATGGTTGTTTATGTTACAGGAAAAGAAAGAAATACTTCATTCTATTCAGATGAGAATGATTTAGCAATATTTTTGTCTAACGTAAGATTTTATCTTCCTACCTTACCTTCTTTTTTCTTTTTTTTTCTAACAGATTATTTTATAATTAAAGGCCTTTATTGTTCGATAATTAAGGGATTTCATGCCAGATCCTTCTAAAAAATGTCAAATGAAATAAATTTTTACTAGGGTAAGTCGAAAAATAAATGTCCCCTGTCGACTGTGGTCAGAGTTGTGTATAATAGTCAAAACATAGAATGAGACATTAAAGATAAGACATAACTGAATATTCCACATAAGTACCAAGTACATTGAGATATTTGTGATACCGCTTGATAAGCCTTAAAAATCTCTGCATGAAAACTCAGGTCTTTGCATACGGAAGAAGCGTTTACTTTTGCGTGAACTTTTTGGAGATTGGAACCATCGTTGCTACGCGGTACTGTGACACCCTGTCAAAATTGAAAGAGGTGATTTGGAAAAAGCTGTCTTAGCTTCTTAAATCTGGCGTTCTGTTGTTGGATGGCAATGGGAGACCACACTCGGCGACAACAACGCAAAAAACATATTGCATACTCGTGGTTGGGAGCGCGTACACCATCCACCATACAGTTCTGATCTCGCACCAAGTGATTTTCATCTGTTTCCGTCTTTGAAGAAGATTCTAGCCTGAAAGCGCTTTGGAAGAAACACTGAAGTCAAACAAGCCATTAAACGCTTCTTCCGTAAGCAAAGCCCTGAGTTTTTCCTGGAGGGCTTTTTGAAGCTTATCAAGCGATATGAAAAATGTGTCTATGTACTTGGTATTTATGTGGAAAAAAAGTTATGTCCTATCTTTAATGTCTCATTCTATGTTTTGACTTTCATACACAACTCTGACCACAGTCGACAGGGGAAACTTATTTTTTGACTCACCCTCGAATATTCAATATATTGGCGAGAAAAACTTCATCTTCATGATAGAGTTTATTAAAGTTAAAATTTGGATTTAAAAACTATTCTACATTATGTACTTTCTTTGCACATTGAAATCTATATGAACATTTTTCAACAATAAATGCATAAAGCGGTTTTCTAAATTATTTTTAGAATAAAATTGCAATAGTTAAAAAAAGAATCCGAAAGTTTGTGCAAAATAGATGTTCGGAAATTACTATTGCTTACATTGGACGTTCATGAATTAACCAAATACGATATATTCGGGGGGGGGGGGGGGTTCAAAAAATATATGTGTGATGTCGCTCTTTAATGTAACAATTTTGTGATATTTTAGGTAAAAACAATCAGTTAAAGTTAAACGACAATTATCATAACAAAAATTGAAGGCAAAGAAAGTAGACAGTTTTTTACAGCGACTACACACACACATTCGATCGGCACTTGGCTCATGCTGAAGTATAGCGGTCGCTAGAGGGTGCTTCTGCTATTTTCCGTCAACGAGAACAAAAAGCTACAAGTGTTTTAGTAAAAGCAGATGCTATTACTTTAAGCAAGATATCATACTTTAAACCACGTTTTACTCGAAATGTGTTTTTTTGTTCGTTTTGAAAATGCTCAAACGACAGCGATTGCTCAAAAAGTATTGAAAATAATTAACTGAAATTGTTTGTGTATGTTCTGTATAATAGTAGAAGTGTGTTTAAACGTCAGATTTATCAATCCCTGTTTTTTTACAAAATTTACAGTTCCTTATAATCACTGTTATTTGAAGCAATTTCATGTAATAACTAAGATAAAGTGCTCTAGTGTTTGTAAAAATTAAAATATCTCTTATGCTGAAGATTATTTCAAAAATGAATAGCATAGCAACACGTCATAATGGAAAAATTGAAAATTTGTGCATAAACTTTTGGTACCGAATGGGCCCCGTTTATGTTACTTTTTGCAAATTTTTACTCATTTTTTCCCCTTTTAGTAAAAATAGTTTCTTTTTCTCTTCTTAATTTTAGCATATTTCTCTTAAAATGTACTAAATAAATCTAAAAACCACAAAAAAATCCCTATATCTCCATTTTTTAAAAAAAAAGTTGTCGCAAGTAGTCGGATACCTTAATGTTATTTTTCATAGATTTCTATTATTTAAATTTTTCATTTATCACTACAATTTCAATTGCTCGTTTAACTAAAACTTTATATTTTCTTAATTAAACTAAAATATATATATAAAAGAAAAACTAAATCTAGATACCAGTGACGTTAATATTTCTAATTAAAGCACCAAATTCTAGAATATGCCTAGCTAAGTTTATAAGTGCATTACAAATTCAAAAAGATGTATTCTTTATAAACATGAATAAAAAATTTTGACGAATTTCCATACACCATTAAGCAATTATTACTTTTTTGTATTCAAATAGAGCTGTAACAATGTAATCACTATTTAAAGATACGAAAACGACCGCTGGCCTTTTCTCACTGCTTTCGGTTATCTTAAGAAATCATTATTGTCTAAGGTCGAAAGTTATGAGAATGTTCTCCTTTCGCCTTCGTAGCTGATTTTTGGTTTCTGTGCGTTGAGTAATATAAATATGTTCGGGTTTCTCACTATCCTACTAAGATACGTAATATTCGTCAGAAGCGTTCAGGACCAAAGCATCTTAGCTTTTATTTGTACCACATTTTTCTCCTATTAATTTCTGAATTTCTGTAAATTTTCAAAATAGTTAACAGTGGGGAACATCTTTTGTAAATATCGTGCAAAATGTTCGAAATGGATATCAAATGAATGATGATACATCCCCCTCCCCCCAATTTCATAGCCACCAGAGTTGAGCTTTTCAGTAAGTTTAACTTCTGCAACTTTTTTTTTTCTTCGTGTGGTTACTGACAAAAATTGTTCCATTTTTCAGAGGAATTCGAAATTGTGAAGGGAAAAAATATATAATGCATCTGCTTGTTACCGTAATATTTTACTAATATTGCCAAAAATTAAGAATTCAACAGATATCTTAAAACGTGACAATGTCTTTAAAAGTTGTATATGTTGTTTTAAAATTTAAATTATAGAATATATGAGAGAGAGAAAAAAAAATCTATCTTACATATATATTTACTATAAAAGTTTTAAAGTTATTTTTAAAAAATATGATTATGATTACACAAATTTATTCCTGTCCATTCATGCCCATGAATTTATCTTAACTTAACTCAGTGGCGCAACAGCCCATGAGGGCCAAAGCCTACTGTGCTAATGTCAGTATACGTGACATTGGGCCCTGAGGTGCATGAGCAGATGTTCCGATCAGGTGGTCAGTCTGAAGCGAAACCCCCAGTTTTAAGTTCCCAAGCAAGCTTGGTACTCATTTATCAACCCACTGAAGGGATGAAAGGTTGAGTCAACCTTGCCCAGCTCGGGGTTTAAACCTCAGACGTGGTGTGGAAGTGCGATGCATTACCACTCAGCCACTGGGCTTCCATGAATTTATCAAGCAAAGTAATTACCCACAGCGTTTCGGTCACACACAACACTGAAAGCCATATACTTATGATATAAAACAATACACTATATTCTGAATAATTAGAAAAAAGAACTAAATAAATGAAAATGAACTCTTCCTATTAATAACTGTAAAAATAATAGCGTAGATTATATTATAAAGAGATGAACATTTTTTTTTTCAAAATGAGGAATAGATATTATTCCCGCAAATTCTTTCTACTAGTTGATCTCTACTCAATAAAATAAACATTTTTACCAAACTTTAAGTCTATAGATTCCATAGTTCGAAAGCAGAATTATTTTCTCTAAAGCCCCCTTAACATACCTTTCGCAAAAGCCGTTCTTGGTGTATCTCTGCTCAACGAGAACAAAAAACGTTCTTACTAAATTTCAAGTCTGTACATTTAATAGAGAAAAAGGGAAATTTTGTCTAATGCCTCGTAATCCACATTGTAGGCGGATTTTTTTCAAAAACCGTTTTTAATGGATCTCTATTCAATGAAAGAAACTTGCATGTAAGATTTCAAATTTGTTGCTAAAATAGTTCTGGAGATGGAGGAATATAGCATCGAATAGATCAAGATGGTGTAAGCTGACTGAGACAGCCTCAGCCGGTAACCGACTGTAGTAGTTGGAAAGTAAAAGAAAACTTTTGAATTTTGTAATCAGTGAGTCTAAAATGTACACCCTGACATTGTGTTTGGAGGGGGGGGGGTCAGGAAATCTAAGGGGCCCAAAGTTTGACTGACGCTAAGTACGTATTTGGGCTTGGTGCCCTAAACTTGAATTTGCAGGGGGCTTTAATACTCTCCGTTACGCCACTGGAGTGAGTGTTTTCTCCTCTCTCTCTATATATTAGAAAAACATATAACAGAAAAGTTTCTAAAATTGTCTAATTAGTGTTTTTTTTTAAATATTGTAGAATTTTTTGTTATTAAAATAACGTATATGTAAAAGATTACCAAACATATATCAATAACAAATTAATTTTAAAATGATCATCTCGTAGTTCAAAATTCCTAAAAACAATGCAATGAGATGGGATACTAAATCACACATAAGCATACAATGCTCGAATGAGCATTCCCATTTAAAAGATGGGACAAAAAATATAGTGCGCATTCTGTAAATAGTGCATTTGAGTAAACTAAATTGAAACTAATGAAGTATGAAACGCGTCTTTTACTGCCTCCAGACACTGATTCGTTCAATTACATGCAGAATAAGCGTGCGTGTCTTAAGCCGGGGAAAAAGAAGAAAATTGAGCGTGCAATTTTGGGGTTATTTAAATAGATTTTCAAATTGCATGTCGTTAGTCATGGAATATAGGTTTGGAAAACGACTTTATTTAGAGGTGATCCAACCCGCGGCTGGGAATGGGGAAAAATAAATGATGGAGTTTTGAGTTGGAGTTTTTAACAGGCGATTAAGATGTAGAATTTTGTGTGAATATGCTGCTTTACAAATGTAAATAAAGGAACTCGTGAAAAAGTTGGTATCATGAAATATATGTCAAAGGTTTCTTTAAATAAGAATTGCATTTTTTTTTAATTCGGGAAACTTTCACAGAAATTTTAAGATGATCTTTACAAAAATAAACTTTTCTAAAAGATTTTATAAGCTTTAAATTGAGCTTTCTTTTTAAAATAAAATTTCTAATACATTTTTTTAAGGATATATTTCGTTATTTTATGATAATTAATTGGGAAAAAATTAAAATGACTAACATTTTGCTACATTTCTGCAAGTTTAATTTGGTGAGTGAGTGAATATTAACGTCGCACTGTTCAGCTAGCTACACGAGAGCTTTTGGGGACGGACCTCGTCATTTTGAACCACGGTCAAGTGAGGAGGACGACACCTGAGCAGGCACCCTCTCTCCTAACTACCACACCACACCAACAGGAAGTCGTTTGAGCTCTCGACAGATTTAACGTGCATTGTTCCCCTACACGGCCGGTCTTTAGTGGTACTGGGCTCGAACTCATGACACGCCAGCCACGAACCGATATCTTAAACACTGGGCTACCACGACACTTTTCAAATTGGTACCGATATTACTAGACACTGAGTTAAATCGCATTTCTTTTGCATTAAAATGTTTTAATAACTTTTTTAACCAGATTATTTAATTTTATACCAGTTAATGCTGTATGAAGGGTTTAATATGTACTTTTTAAATAAATCCAAAGGATAAATCAAATTTATTCAGATTAATAAAAAAACGCGCTAAAAAGCACAGTAACACCTCGAATTTACGTGATAGGTGAGTGAATATTAATGTCGCACTGTTCAGCCACACGAGGGCTTTTGGCGACGGACCGCGTAATTTTGAGCCATGGTCAAGTGACGCGGACGACACCTGAGCTGGCACCCCTCTCTCCTAACTACCACACGAACAAGTTTGAGATCTCGACAGATTTAACGGGCATTGTTCCCTACACGGAGGGTCTTCAGTGGTAATGGGATCAAACTCATGACACGCTAGCCATGATCCGATGCCTTGACCACTTGGCTACCACGGCCACCGCGATAGGTGGGACTGAGTTCTATAACAGCTTAAATCGAATTCGCGTAAATCAAGGTATGATTCACAGAGAAATACATATAAATTAGTTTTAGCGGGGGCCAGAGACGAAAGAAAGTAATAATTTAGAAAAAAATGTTAAATAAAATCTTAGATAACACAAATCCAAACTCGCAAACTAAAGTTATTTTGATGTAGAAATTTTATAAAATCTAACAAAGTAGTCTGCCGGCTCTCAGATAATCTTTTTTCCTCTCATAAATTTTACTCGTAGCACACTACTAATTTTTTGATTCCTTGTTTTGTTGAAAAAATACGTTCTTCGTTGGAGTCTATATTTTCTAAAATTTGTAACCCTTTTCAATTAAACTAAGGCCTTCTGAACTGGATATAAAGTTAAATTACACTACTTTGCTAATTCACAAATTTTTATTTTCGTATCGAAGTCTTTAATAATGCTAAGTTTGTATTCAAATGATAAAGTTTCCTTTTTTGCTTTGTGCAGAAGAATCAGTTCTACTTCGTTTGGAAGACATAGCCATCTCTCAAATCTGAGTAGATATAATACATATACAGTAGAACGTAGTTTATCCAAATCAATTGGGACTGGACACCGTTCGGATACGCGATTTTTCTGATAACCGAAAACCAAATATGATCCATGCAGTATATGAAACCGTACACTATACGAATATTGAAAATCACCACATGCGGGAATGTGCTTGAAGAAAAAGCAAAACAGGTGCAAATGTCGCAATTTTACCTTTATTGTAGAAATTAATCACTTACATTTCGCTGTACCATTGTATGCCTTCGTTTTTTCGCTGCAAGGTCTCTGATTCCCTTGAGCAGCAGATTTTGAGTAAGATAGCACTCTGATTGCTGTTCGTACCACTCCATAGCTGTCTTTAACGCAGAAAAACGTGTCAGCATTTGATGGACCCTTGCTACTTTCGTTGTTGTTGTTGTTCTCGTCTCCATCCGTTTCATCGTCGACAGGGTCGGATTCTTCTTGCACGGAAGTCACAATCTCGTCAATATTTAGCATTTGAAATCCAAAGTCTTTTGAAACGTATGCCATCAAGGTTTCTACATCTTCTTCATCGCATACTTGAAATCCTGGGATCGATTAGACAAAGTTGGTAATCTCCTCCCTGTGGTCGTCATTGAAGTCTTTTTCGCCTTCTATAAATCGGGCCACAGTTTTTTCCATGCATTTTCCACCAAATCACACAACTGAGATTCCCCAAATATCCCTCACCTTGTGTTTTGCCCGTCACTTTTGGCCTCACGCGAAACAACTGCTGAGCAGCGCACTGTTCGAAACCGTATTCATATACAGGATATGTAGCCGACAAAAAAAAATCATTGGTCCGGATATTTGACGCTCCGGATAATAAACGTTCGGATAAACGACGTTCTACTGTAACACAAACACGATATGACAATTTTAACATGTAATAAAAAACGCACACTTCAGATAAGAAGTTAATAACGCACAAGAAAATTAATACGGCTAAGTGTCGCTTCCGCGCGATACATCCGAATATGCACATTAGCGAAGCAGTAATCGAGTCGTGTAGCACTCAAACAAAAGACACATCGACGAGATTTGAAAATCACGTAAGTAGTCTAGGTGTACTGTAAATCTAAATTTTCCAAAATAACCACATTAAATCAATAGAACGGGCTATGAAGAAGAATGTTAGGCACTCTTTATAAAAGAATAATTTGTAATCATAACTACATTTTTCCATTCGTTAATGATTTTGCATCAGAAAGACAACTTGAATATCAGATAAACATTAATGTTCAATGCTTTAGAGAGATTTAAAAGAAGGTTTAGTTTTTTAAAAACGACTCTTCTTTTCAACCTCGATACTCATATAAAAAGCAGTTGTTATAGAACCTCTCTATTTTTTTTACAACACTACACACATTTAGAGAAAATAGGACAGAGTGGCTTCCAATTTTTCTAAAAATTTAAATTGACTAATTTTTTTTATACTAAAAGGCTTGTTTTGATAATGTTGAATTTAACAAAAGAGTGTTATTTAAAACTCGGTCGTTTTTCCGCATGTTGTTATTATTGAAGATTTGAAAAGTAAATAAAGAACTGCATATAGTTTTCTAAAAACAAATTATTTCAACGTTCCTCGATATTTGGCAATTTCATTCAATTTTGCAAATGAAAACTATATGAAAAAAAAAAAAAGAGTTCGAAATTTACTATAAAATAATACTTTTAAGAGGACACATGACCCTAAAAATGACCAAAATATCAACTTTTTATTACCTATCTTTAATTGTACGGCTTTTCTAAACATGCATACAACATTTCGTAACCCTAGCTACATTTTTAGTAAGTTAATTAACTTTTTTTAACAATATGTCGAAGTAAACACTGAAACAAGAACACGTGACTTCTGCATTCTTTGCAGACATAGAATGGATTTTTCTAAGGTTTCATTTTATTTTTCTCGATAACCGTGTATTTAAAATTCTAAGGCTTTTCTTACATTTAATATAAATTTTGAATTTTTTTGGGGTTGATTCGGAAAATAAATTTGATAATTCTGTGCATGGAATAAGGATTAGGAATAGTTGAAAAACCCTCAAAATTAGATGTAGGTGTGTTTTTTTTCTCCCCCCCCCCTGATTTTTATAGTGTCTAACTCGAAAAAATCGTAAAAATAAACGTATCACTCGTAATACCAATCCCGAGTACAAAATTGTGAGAAACATTTCCAAAAATATTTTTAAAAAATATGTTCAAAATTATGCAATAGGTAGTAGTAGAAATATAGTTGAAATATTTTTAAAAAATTAAAATAATTCTTTATTTAAACATGGAGTTTTTCTTCTGAAATGCGTATTTCACACTTGTTCAAATTGGGTACATGCAAACATTTCCAAATAAACATATACAGGGTGGTCCCGAATTCATGGTACAAACCTTAAGGCTAGATACAGGATATTATAACAATCATTTATTGTACAGGAATGTGTGGGCGCAAGTGACGTGGTGAGGCGCGAACAGGGGAAATAAAAGAAAAGAAAAATGAAGTTATCGGTTGGTTGTATTGCCGGTAGGGGGCAGTAGAGATCCAGCTGCTGTCCAACATGCTGCATCTCAGTAGAGGAAAGTGCCATTGGCAATTGTGCTGAAGTCTACGATAGGAGACTTAACGATGCCGAAAATGCAGACAGGCATTACATGTACGGCCATGCAAATGGTAACGGCAGAGCTTCTCTATGAATATATCATGCTCAGTTTCCTGATTGACGAATGCCGGATTATAGAATTTTTTGGCGGTTACTTCGTCAACTTCGTGAAACACATTCGTTCTACATTACGAGTCATGATGCTGGCTGAAGAAGCCTGGAAGAAAGCATCTTGAACGTTGTGGCTGATAGACCAGAGTAAAGTACAAGAGCTGTTACTCATCACGTAAGTGTGAATCAGCAGACAGTTTGCAAAGTGTTAAATGAAAATCGCTTACACTTCTTCCATTTTCAGCGAGTTCAAGCTTTGAATCCGACATGCTATCTTCTCCAACAGCTAGTGGGTGGTACAGTAATGTGTGCTGCAGCTGGACTTCATAGCTCACGTGCTGAACGGTTATTATAAGCATTACACTTGTTAAGGAAGCTTTCAACAAACACTTTTTCTTTCTTTTCGAATCTTATTTTTTGTGTTTGTGCCTCGCCGCGTCACTTGAGGCCTATCCATTCCTATACAATAAATGTTTGTTACAGTGTCCTGTATCTACCCTCAAAGTTTGTAGCATGAATTCGAGACCACCCTGTATATCAAGCAGTCTATTGAGTATAACTTGTCCCCTTAAGTAGTTTTAGAACATATTTTTGGTACGCAGTTTTTCTTGTATTTTTTGGGATTAATTGCTGCAAAGATAACTTACAAGTAAGTTGTTTTCAAATTATTTTACAAAAATTTTAAATAAAATATAAATATTTTTAGGCAAAAGAATTGATTTAATTATATTCTTCATGAAATTTTTCATAAATTGGAGTTTACATTTAAGTAACAAAAAAAAAATGCAGAAAAGAAAATATGTTATATAATTGTTAGGTATACTTCGGCTTGGCGTATATCTGCGCTTGGTGCGGGTCAGTCGGCTTATTGTTTCTCCCCTCCGGAGTCATAGGATCTGAGGGTGGATCTATCGAATAGGAATTAAGGACGAGAACGTATAGTCGTTTCTGTTCTATCTATAGAAATATTTATTATTAATGCATCAAATAGTCAGTGGCGTACCCAGACTACTTTCACGGGAGGGGTTATATTTAGAAAAAATATAGACGAAAGCACTGAGATGTAATCTGTACTCTAAGAATTAAAAATCTATTGGTCTATGGCAGGAAAAACAAATAGCGACCTGCGTGACCCATGCTGACCGCTAAGACAATCCGAAAACCAAATATAGAGCGGGGAAAAAATTGAGATCGACATATATTTGAGATAAAAGTTTTTCTTGCATTAAAATCAACAAGAGGTTACTTATATATGAAAGTTGACTGAGACATAAACTTGCAGGTTATGATGAGAATTTCAAATTCTGATTTTACTAAAAATGTAGAATAGTTGTTACGGGTCTATCCGCGAACCTGTAATTAATTCTCTTGGGGTAAATTTATTTCTTTTTAACTGTTGTTCTGCTGAAAACTTTTTCTCTCGAAGAAGACTTGATTTATGTAAATGATTTGTTCTATTTAAGCGTGGGCATTTAGGTACGCGAAGTTAGTCAACGAGTAGCTTCTGGAGAGTCAATTACTGCTAATTGATGAATAAGTAAGAGGATTGACTTTAATGATAACGACCCGAGGTCTTACAATAAATAAGAAAATTACGGTGAATAATACCGTAGAAGTACAAATTGTTCCAAAAGTAAGTGAAGTAGATTATATTCATATATTAAGAATTCTTTTAGCCGTGTAATTGCTCTTATAATTAGTAGTGGTATGCATTTCCTACAATGAGTTGTTTGATTTAAGTTGGTGAGAGAAATAATAAATTGGAATTTAAATCAGTATGGCTGATCTTTACTCGAGCCTCCAAGCACCAACAACCTCTACGAGATTGTTACAAAGTGTGATAGGGTACATTTGCCTCATAAAACTGATTCTAATATTAAATGTGCTTGTGTGTGTGTGCAGCTATAGATGATGTGAAATTAGCACAATAAATAAATTAAATTAAACTACCCGTACTTTATTCAATTTATTATTTGAATTTATTGCTTTTTTATGGTACATTTTCTACCTTTTCTGAGATGCAAAGTTAACTAATGAATGCACTCATTTTTAAAAGGTGCGGCCCACCGATATCCTCTGCTTTCACGATGTGGCTCTCATACCAAAACTGTTGCCCTTCCCTGGTTTATGAGAAGGTTTTGAACTCCCAAACTTCACCCCTGTGTACGCCACAGCATAAAATAAATACCATTTACTGTCATTGCACAAACTATGTATGAAGTATTAATTAATTGTTGTAATTAATACTTCATTAATACTATTACGTGAACGGTTACGAAAAAAAATCATCATGTTTTTTCTATTCCTATATATATATATATATATATATATATATATATACTATTAGCTCACTCTCTCTGTATTTATATATATATATTTATCTTGTTCAAATTTTCAATCGCTAATAAAATATTTTCTATTCATCCAATCAAGTTCAAATAATTTTTTAAAACTTGTACTGGGTGACACTTGGTGATAATACATTTTCAAATATTGATTCATTAATTATCTGTTAATTAATAAATTAACGGTTTTCGACGCCAACTTAGATTCGTCTCCATTGTTGTAACAATGTAACTGTTAAAACAATGACAAAAGTTGGCTTCGAAAACCGGTTTTTAGCCAAACTAGCCAAACCAGGAGTGCATTGTTAAAACAATGCAGACAAATCATGCTCTTTTTTCACACAATTTCTACTATTAGTTCACTCTCTTCCTATATATATCTTGTTCAAATTTTCAATTGTTAATAAAATATTTTCTATTCATCTATTCAAAGTAGGAGTTGACATAAATTTTTTTTTATATTACTTGTTTTATTTATAATGGGGCGGTGAATTGGTATTTTACCATTGCAGTCCTAGTACATGCCTGGGGAGTTAGTATCTCTTTTTAGTGCGGCCCCATTTTGGAAGAATTCCAATCGCCGCTTCTTATTTTGATGTCCAGTTTCCTCCCCAGACGTAAGCACCTGAATTCTGACGATGCGAAACTATACTCCAATTTTAGCTTGCCCAGAGCACCTGAGCCAAACAGGCACTCAAGGGATCTTTTCCATGCCGCATAATCATGCCACTTGGACGCTGTCGATTTTTGCATCATGAAAATCCACCGACTTGGGCTGGTGTCGAACCCTCCAACTTGGGCATACAAAAACTTGTATGCCCAAAACTCGTTTTATGAAAAAATAAAGAAATGTGTAACTTACATTTGAAAATAAATTACTTGCGAATGACGTTACTTTTAATTGAATTTTTATAAAATATTAACTTTCATTTTTGATATGAGGTCAAGCAAATCTATACGCATACTGAAATCGTTTTGGTTTTGAAATGATTCCAACAGAGCCAAATTTACTGCACAATACGACATTATCAAATAAATATAAATATCTGCGCTTCAAAAAAAGATACAAGTCTAAATATACGAGGTTTAAAAATGCGTTAAAAGCTTTTTAAAAGATTCGTGGCATGTTTTGACAAATATAGATATTTATTTATTCTATTGTAACTTTAAAGAACGAGGGAGAAGGGGTGTGGGACGATTACAGTTATTTGGCCGATGCGAAACTGGCAACCCTAAATATAAGGATGTAAGCAAATCCACCTGGCGATAAGCACTTCAACTTTCAGCAAGAAGGAAAAACGCGAATAACTTTCCCCTTTAATTTCCCTCTGACTTTCCCAATCGCCTCATTTCTGCCTTCCTCCAATCAACAACCCCCTCGAGGTCAAAAATCTCTTATCTATTCCCTTAAAAAAGAAGAATAATAAAACACCTTTTGATTATTTTTAATTACTATTTCATACAGAACACATCTCTCACGGTGATTGGAAGTTCAACGAAGCGTTTATATGTCTGCAGAATAAAAGTAAAATAAAAATCTAAACAAAACCCATCCACAATAGAAACGGAAATACACTTTTTGGTCATCTCTGATTTAATTATTTATTTATTTTTTTAAAAAAAGGTAAGTTATTTAGGACACGAACTCGGATACGTCACTTCCTTTCTCACCTCCCCCTGGACTATGCCAAAAGGTTAGCAATGCTCCCTTTTTTTCCATTGGAAGAATAATAATAAAAAAGTTTTTTTATCACTTCCCCCTCCATTCTATCGGAGTCAGAAATGGCGAGTTGCCACCGTTGAATTCCAGTTACAGGTATTTTAACGAGCAAGTCTTTCGAAATTTCACTTTGAGGTTAGTGGGTAAAAGGTGAGTTGTGTTGCCGATTATTTCTCCTCCTCTTTTTTGCGCCATACCGAGGGCCTTTTAAAGGGGGTGAACTGAGAATGCAATTTGGGTTTCACTTTCGTTTCCACTGGTTTTTCTTTTCAAGAACAAGAGTGGGGCATCAGTTAAAAATTGTTCCAGGAAAAGTGTATTGCAAATTTGCCTGAAGTGATCTGGAAACTTCTTTGTAATGATGTAAACTGAAAGGAAGAGGGCCCCTTTTCCCCTGAATAATGTTTCGCAATTATTTCGAAATGATATTAATAGCCCCATTTTTTTTATAAATAGAAAATGGGCTTATCTTTGTTTTTAATGTAACATTGTGAAGGAAGAATTTAAATGTTACACGTAAAAATAATAATTACTTAGAAAGGACCCCATATAATTATGACGTAATAAAAAGTCAAAAAGAACTCATCTGATAAAATGTATATGTTTTTGATGAGGATGATGTCATAATGTCATTGTAACTGATACCAAAAATAAAACAAAAAAGACTAATAATGAAAAATGTGCCAATCGTATAGGTCAAGGGTCGGCAGACTTTCGAAATGACAGCCAAGTAGTAAATGAAGCAAAATAATTCAGGCAGCGGCACTTAAACTGGGGCCCGGGGGTTCCCAGCGCCTTTCTAGGGGATCCACGAAGTTGTCCTACTTTAAGTTAAGATTTTCCTCTGTGCGGAAAAGTTTCGTGAAAAAGTTGAAAGATGTGCCATTCTAGACTAAATCCCTAAATTGCCCTCAATGAAAAAACTACTAGAAGTTGTATTTCGATTAAGAATATTAATTTTGCTAGTATTAAATAATTATTTTGTGATATTTTGACTGTTTTTTTTTTAAAGGAAAAAAAGAAATGTTAAAAAGCAGCAGAAGCTGTCAACGTTACTGAGGAACCTTTATGCCAATCAGTTGTGTGTTGCGAGTCAGGGAGAGGTGTTCAAAATCGTGAGAGTCCACAACAGGCTGATGCATAAATAGGGTGCAATGACCAAAAGTTTAAGAACCACTGAATTAAGGTATAGTGAGTGAGTGAATATTAACGTCGCACTGTTCAGCAACATGAGGGCTTTTGGTAACGTACCTCGTAAATTTTAATCATGGTCAAGTGACGAGGATGACACCTGAACTGGCACTCCCCTCTCCTAACTACAACATCACACCAATAGGGAGGACGTCTGAGCATTCGATATATTTAACGTGCATTGTTCCCCTACAAGGTGGGTTTTCATTGGTACTGGTCTCGAACTCATGACATGCCAGCCACGAGTCCGTACCTTAACCACTAGGCTATCACGGCCACTGAATTAAGGTGTAAAAGAGCCATATAGTACATGCAGATGCGTGTTCAGGAGGGGCGGTAACGAGGTCGTAATCAAGACTCTGTCCTGCTCTAATTAATATTTCTTATACTTTTTTAAATAAAGCTTTACATAAAGCAACATTCCTTCAAAAACTAAGAACTATGAGAAGGTATTTTTTATTTCTCTAGCTCCATGAAAGACAGCCATTGCCGAAGTATCACAATGTTTAGAATTAAAGAAGAAATTCAAAAAAGAATTCGTAAAATTCGAGAGGAAATTTTCATACCCATAATTCCTTAAATGTTTTATCCTCGAATTTTTGTGTATATAAATCATTTGAACACTTTTTATTAACCGTTAAGTATGTCATAAATATGGAAGATTTTGTTCGTTATTTCGGTGTTATTCGTTAGATCGGGGTCCAAACAAAATATAAATTTTTTGCACTTACCTTTTAGACATTCCAATAAGTAACTACACAAGAAATATGCATAATTATAAAATTACACACATTTTATTCAACAAATAAAAATACTATTAGTGAATTATTATGCACCAGTTCCTTGGAAATTTTAAAATACTGACTGAAAGATGTTTGAAAATCTTTTTGATTCCGGACTCAAAAGAGTCCTTTATCGACTCTATGCAGGGAAGAAAATACTGCTTCATTTACATCCTGCTGTATAACAGAAACACGTTTTCATAGTTTCCAAACAATGTGAGACACTAGAACATGTAACAGTTTTGACAGAAATTTCATCATCAATTTCTGCATTAGAATCTCTATTTATTGGACCCGGCAAATGAACAATTTTCTCAACTTCATTGGCACAGATTGCTCCAGTCCGTCATCAAATGCATTCAAACTTTAAAACCTTAAAATAACCCCTGAGTT
Organism: Trichonephila clavata; assembly: GCA_019973975.1. NCBI lineage: Eukaryota > Metazoa > Arthropoda > Arachnida > Araneae > Nephilidae > Trichonephila > Trichonephila clavata. The sequence goes on along the minus strand of BMAO01028638.1, from coordinate 230,316 downwards.
GGGAATTGGGATGAGGTAAGAGAGGTTATTTCCTGTCCTACTCCAAAACTCACACGATAGGTTACAGTCATGACTCATTTGCACATGTAAAGTCTTTTTATGGTTTTCACCCTTTCACGTAGAAATTTGCTGCTACAAGAAAAGTCTTTTTCTATGTTCCGGAATAAAAAAAAATATGTCATTTAAAAAATCCAATTTTTTCTAATGCAAATTAATAAAAAAATTTTGCCAGTTGCTGAAATAATTCGTTAATTAGGGTTTTTCTGCCTTCATTTTAATCGGAAAAACAGAAAAATTCATTAAATCGCGAAATTCGTTAAATAAGGGTTCGTTAAACCGAAGTCCGATTGCAATACAAAATTAGTTTAATACTGAGATTGTTGAATTATGGTAAAAATAAAATAAAATAAGAACATTAAATACTTTTAAATTCATGCCTGTATAAACCTAAGCCTTGTGTTATTTCTCCTTCTCTTATTATGACCCAGGAGATAGGGTAATATATCTACATATTCTTTACTATTTTTATTCGCAAAGAAGCACCATAAAGTTCAGAAACTAAATATTATAAGAAGTCTCCAGAACTTTTCAGAAATTAATCTTTCGATAGCTCTAGTTCTGCACTGGTGCAAGTAGAATTTTACATTACAAAAGATTATAGAAAATACTGAAAAATCATATAAACATTTTCATACAGTTATTTGAAAACATCGACACTAATCCCTAGATATTTCCTCCTAATACGGAATAAATTTTATAGAATTGATCAAAAATTTGACTACTTACGACAAATTAAAAAAAAAAGAAAGAAATCGAGATATGGGGATTTTTTTTGTTGTTGTTTTTAGATTTACTTAGTACATTTAAGAAAGATATGCTAAAATTAAGAAGAGAAACAGAAATTATTATTTCTAAAAAAATGGGTCAAAATTTACAAAAAATAACATCTACTACGGCTCTAATTCTGTACCAAAAGTTAATGAACAAATTTTTAATTTTTGCAATTTTGATGTGTTGCTGTGTCATTTAGTTTTGAAATGACTTTCAGGATAAGAGATATTTTAATTTTTACAAAAACTGGAGCACTTCATCTTAGTTATTACATGAAATTGCTTCTAAAACAGTGATTATATTCACATAAGAGCCTTTAAAATTTGTAATAAAACAGTGATTGATAAATCTGAAGGTTAATACACGTCTACTATTATACAGAATATACACAAACAATTTCAGTTAATTATTTTCAAAGCTTTTTTGGCAATCACTGGCCCCGTTCGAGCATTTAAACACACACACACTCATTTCGAGTAAAACGCGTTTTAAAGTATGACATATTTTGCTTAAAGTAATGGCATCTGCTTTTACTAAAACACTTGTAGTTTTTGTTCTAGTAAACGGAAAATAATAAACTTAGTATTTTTATAAAGCGAATAAAGATGGCATATAAATTAAAATCATAAAAAAAAAATTGTCAATTTTTGGCAGTATTCCCAATTTTAGGGTAGTTGGATACCTCAATATAACCTCCTATTCTGAGACTAAAAGTATTATTTATCTAAAAGTAGCTATATTAAGGTTTTGATAATTTGTGTACAAAGATTTATATATTAGCCTTATACAAACTATAGGTACCTCAACGGCTTTATGTGGTTTTTTTTAGAAATCATCGTAAAATAATCTGCATTCTATACTATTTTATATCTTTATTAATTTTGTATTTGAGGATATATTTTATAGCATCGTCATCATTGCATTTAAAGCTGCACGTAAAGGCAATAAATACAGTTTAAAGAAGCTCAGAGATCATCTAATTTTTAACAGTAATTCAATTTAAAATGTATCTGTAGGAATACAAATATTACAATATACGAATTGATACATTGACTTCAGTTAAAACAAGCCGCCTATTGTGGTTATGAGAATTTTTACAAAATGTTTTCTGCTAGAAGGCTCTTAATCACTTTTCTTTAATTCGGAATACTTCAAAAACTGTAGAAAGTTCAAAGCCATGAAATGAACTGCTTTTACTTCATATTTGCATTCATATACAATATCTGCTTTAAAATACGATAACTTATGCCAAATAAAAGTTATAGCCCATTGCTATTTACGAAATAAAATCTGTGTGATAAGTTGTTTTTGTGGGGGAAAAAAACTGTAGCAACCAAAATTCTAACTTTCTTAAGGTATCCGACTACCCTAAAACTGTGAATTTTGCCAAAAATTGACAAATTTCTTTTATGATTTTATTTTATAGGCCATCTTAATAGCTTTATAAAAATATCAAGCTTTTTATTTTCCGTTCACTAGAACAAAAACTACAAGTGTTTTAGTAAAAGCAGATGCCATTAGTTTAAGCAAGATGTTATACTTTAAAATGCGTTTTACTCGAAATGTGTTTTTTCGAAAAGGATCAAACAGGGACAGTGATTGCTCAAAAAGGTTTGAAAATAATTAACTAAAACTTTTTGTGTATGTTCTGTGTAATCGTAGAAGTGTCTTAACCTTCAGATTTATCAATCACTGTTTTATTACAAATTTACAATCCCTTATGTTGACAGAATAACTGCATTTTAAGAAATTTCAAATAATAACTAAGATAAAGTGCTCTAGTTTTTGTAAAAATTAAAATATCTTTTATCCTGAAGGTCATTTCAAAAATGAATAACGTAACAACGCATCAAAATTTAAAATTTGTTCGTAAACATTTGATACAAAATGGGCCGCGTATATGTTATTTTTTGTAAATTTTTACCCCTTTTTTCCCATTTTAGTTATAATAATATATTTTTGTCTTCTTAATTTTAGCATATTTTTCTTAAAATGTAATAAACAAATCTAAAAACAAGAAAAAAAATCCCTACACGCCATTTTCTTTAAAAAAACTTGTCGCAAGTAGTCGGATACCTTAATCGTTTTTGTGAGGGGTTCTCTTATTTATTGAAACCTTTTCCTCTACCATGCAAGAGACAAATTTTTCATGTTAAAATGACATTGTCTGATTACCTCCCAATCCATCTTTCTATTTATGGTACATTTCTCATTCTTACACGTGAAAATGAGCAAATTTTTGAACAACCTACTGTCGACACATAACCATTTTTCTCATGGAAAGTAATAAATGCACCGAATACCCTCCGTTGAGCAATCATCTGTAAATAGGAAACACACGCAAACAAAACGAAAGGTTAATGATACCAGTGTATTTGACACGATTTGAATTCTCTTGCGATGAGCATTATTCAATTCTTTGTCAGCTGAAGATTTTAAGCTGTTGATTTTTTCCTATTTGAAATAGTTTAATTGATTAAAATAAAAGTAGGAAGATAGATGAGTTTTATTTTTATTTCGTCTATATATATCGCATAAATCTCATATTAACTTGCTGACTCAACACTTCAGAATAGTTTTTGGTAGAGGGAAAACAATTTTAAGCAACGTCGAAAAATTGAAATCTTTATGTTGTTAAAACGTAATATAGTTAAATTAACTTTAAAATACCATTTGTTTAACTGGATGTGTTTGACGCTATTTATTTATCTTTTTGAAAATATCGTTCGATCTTAGAAACGATTAAGAATAGATCCAATCAAGATTTTAAAGGCAAAAGATAGTTAGAAATTTATTTTTAAGGAAATTGATTACCAGAAATACTTTTATATTGAAGGAAGATGAGTACAAAAGAAAAAAATTTATAAAATTTTGGTCAGCAGGTCTTATTTATTCTTGCTTTTCAAATAAAACAATCTTTTTTTTTTTCTCGTTCGGCCAGGTACCTCTGAATACTCAACCAGGCCAAACTGTTACGCGTCACTTCATTGTAAATAAATTGGGCAGATACAGAAAAATAGGTTGTGCTTTTATTGAAAGAAATATCTGACATTAAAATTAAAGACAATTGTTTGTTTGAAGAAATTAAAAGAATGAATGTATATTTTTAAATTCTGATAAATTAGAGCGAAGGGAAAATCAAGATGTTGAAACTGATAAAAGATGAGTCGCGCGCAAAATATTTAACCATTTCAAAAATGAATACATTCCATATGAAAATTTAGTTATTCTTGTTGAATTTGCATTGTACTGCCCTAGAACTCAAGCAGCAATTGAAAGAGTTTTTCAATTATTAATAATTATAGGACACGTGACAAATCAAGATTGAATGTTGATACTTTAGCTTCAGCACTTACCGTAAAATTCAAGATGAAGAATTTGTCTTGATCCGAAATTTCCGATGTATGAGAAAATGATATATTGACAAAAAAAAAATATCGTTCAATGGAAAAAAAATACTCGTTTAAGTAAATAATTAAAAGGGATGTAAGCGTAATTATATATAGTGTATTTTTGTTAGAACTAATAAAATGTTTTATATATTTAGTTGTAATTTGTTCTTAAATTTTTCGTCCTCCTTTTCACTGTAAAAAAGCTGGTCACCTTAAGTAATAGGGCACATTATCCTTCGTGATATCACTATTGGGGATTGACTATTTAGGATTTGTCCCCTGTATAATGCTGTAGTTAATTATTACAAATTATATATATAATCATGTTATAGTATGAAAATTGAACTAAGAAATTTTTCAATTACTGTTTTTTGTATGCTGTTATAACGATCTGGCTTCAAAAGTACGTTTTATATACCTTTACTGCTGGCGAGTTTAGCATGTTTGATTATGCTATATCAAAGTAGGTTTCTTGATTCTAATATTATCGAGATAAAACTACAGTCCATTAAGAAATTATACTACTTTTATTTTGGAAATTATTTTAGAAATAAAGGTTTTAACCAAGGAAGTATAATATTAAAATATACTTGTGATAATTAGGTTCCGATAATTTTAAATAATACAATAAATGATTTTTAAAGAAACGTATTAGAAATAAAGGGAAAATATGTTATTAATAAATTAAAGCACCCCTTATCTAAAAACAAAAAAAAAAAACATGAAAATTATAATATTACTTTAATCCATTATTTTTCGACAAAATCTTAACGTAACCAATGGCTAATATTTTTTAGAAATATTACAAACTATATAAAAGTGAATGATTGAATTCGAATCACGAACTGAATTATTTAATTATAAATTTTCAATTTACACTGGTGTGCAAAAATTAAGGACGAGACGGTTTTTTCAATATAACTTTGTACAAAAGCATTCCAAATCAACACATTTAATACCGTAAGATCCTCAATACGCAAGGACATGAGTAATGTAAGCAACACTTACTAAAAGAGAAATCAGAGGGATAAAAAGAAGCTTTATTGAAAAAGTAGCATGGAGCGCAATGCGACTGAAGGCCGAAACATCCCTGTGATGGGTGTCCAGCAAGAAATATCCGGTCTTTAGTAGGGGATATGATCTCCCCTGACTGCTAGGCAGGTTTCACAGCGTCTGCCCATGCTGAGAATGAGGGTGTCAATGATTGAGCATTGCTGCCCATTCGTCTTGCAAGCGCCAATCGAAGCTCCGGAATCGTTACTGGTGGTAAGGTACGAGCTGCCAAGCATCTGCCTAGAAAATCCCATACATGCTCGATGGATTGAGATCCGGAGATCGTGCCGGCCAATCCATACGTTCAATATCCTCACTCTCTAAGAGCTGTTCGGCAGCTACTGTGCGATGACATGGTGCATTGTCGTCCATGAAAAGGAACTGCGGACCCATAGCGCCTCTAAAAAGACGCACATATGGAAGAAGAATCTCGTTACAATAACGGGTCCCGTTGACTGAACCTGCGTCGAAGATGTGAAGGTCTGTACGACTACCAAGCATGATGCCTCCCCAAACGAGAACACCGCCACCTCCATACTGTCCCTTTCAATGATGTTCGAGGGATGATTGCGGCTTCCCGCTCTCTCCAGATGAGTATGCGATGAGAATCGCTACTCAGACTGAATCTGCTCTCATCTGTAAAGAGTACTCGTCCTCATTCATTGTCTCTCCAATTCTGGTGTTCCCGGCACCACAGAGAACGCCTTCTCCGATGGGCAGGCGTTAGAAGTACACACCGTACAGGGCGTCGTGCAAACAGACCACCACCGTGCAGTCTTCTGGCCACGGTAAAACGCGATATCGGTCGTCCAGTCGCCTGTGTCGTGTGTCTAGCGATTTCTCCCGCCGTCTGTCGCCTGTTTCTTCTGGCCTGTGAGGCAATATACCGGTCATCTGCGGGTGTGGTTCCTCGTGGACGACCACTACTGAACCCCCGGATAGCTGTTCCTGTAGTTTGAAATTGTCTCCAAAGTCGTGAAACGATGCTGTGAGCAATTCCGAACTCTGCAGCCACACTTGTCACACTGCGACCTTCCTCCAACTTCCCAATGATTCGACCTCGGGTAAAAGCATCCAGATGTCGTCTAACAGATTGATTATTCGCCATTTCTCGCTGAGGCAGCAACTCGGTGTGATTTTAACTGCTATACGGTGTGCAATCTCTTTGCCAGAATTACTAATCTTACACCGACAACATGCTTTACTACTCAGACACTCCCCCATTACGTCTACCTGCATATCTGCGCATGTGCTACCGTACATCACCTCACTTAATCTCCTGATTGGTCTTTCTGTCCGCTCTGCCTCTTCGTTCAACTGATATGCTAATTTTTCGACTTCGTCCTTAATTTTTGCACACCAGTGTATAGAACACTGGCCTTTACATAAACGCCTGAGAAAATAACCTTGGATAATTTTATTTTTAATAAATTACTAGTTATCGTCTTTTTAACTTAACTCAGTGGCGCAACAGCCCATGAGGGCCAAGGCCTACCCTGCCCATATCAGTATACGGGACCTTGGGCCCTGAAGTGCATGAGCAGATGTTCCGGTTAGGTGGTCCATCTGGCGCGAAACCCCCAGTGTTAAGTTCCCAAGCAAGCTTGGTTCTCATTTATCGACCCACAGAAGGGATGAAAGGCTGAGTCGGCCTTGCCCAGTCCGGGGTTGAACCTCAGACCTATGTTGTGGAAGCGCCATGCACTACTACTCAGCCACTGGGCTTCTATCATCTTTTTACCTCATCTAAAAATAGTAATGTTAAATTTTTCTATAAAATATGAGTTCATTCATTACGTATTATTGAGGCCGTTGATGTTAGAGTTGAGGAGTATCGTTGACTGAGATAAATCAAGAATAAAATTCCACGGAAAACTCTTGGGTGAAATAATTGAAACCGATGCTCGTAATTTATCAACTGTGTCACGAATTTCATTAACGGCGAGTCACGGATATTTGTAAAAAAAGTTACCAACTCAAGTGTCATTCCAATCGCCATAGATCAGAAATGACAGTTTTATTCCCGGAAGAATCTTTTCGATCTTTTTCCAGATTTAGTGTAGCATTAACTATATAAACCATTTGAAAATCGCCATTGTATGAAACACTTGATGTGCCGCACTTAAGTTCAAAACAATGCTTCACATGTTCAATAGTACTTTTCAACGATTCAAGAATTATTCATTTATTTTTCTTTAGAGGTGATGATAAAGAATATTTCCCACTTTTGTTTAAAATCAACACGATTGAACAAAAGAAACATCAAATTTGATTTAAGAATCTTACAATATTCTTTACTTGTCATCAACTCTAATATTTGCTTGTTCTATTTATGGAGTTATCTTTAAAGAAATAGGCTATTTGCAATGTTCACCATCCATCTTTTAACATGATTATGGTAAAATGGCACAATGAATACTCAATCACTACAGAAAATTGTATCGCTTAACTTTTCGTTGCATAGCAATCCGATCACATCTCCATTTATTTTCTTTCATTCTTTATTTTGTATAAACACGCGATTTGGTAAAACTCATACACACACACAGACAATTGTCTTCGTCTCACACAACACCCAAACAGTTCAATACATACAAGAAGCATTAAACAAACTGTTTGTGTCATCCTAAATATAGAGTGCTACTTGCATCAGAAGCCTTGTTTTTCTTGTTTTTCGAAGAAACAAAACGAAAAACTAAATAGGTAACTTCTGTGCGCGTGCAGTTAAGGCACGTAGTCTTTTGTTAGAATAGAAACAAAACCTATGTGTTGTTTTTTTTCTCTTTCGACCACTAAAACAGATGTAAATCACCTGAGCTGCTTTGAACACAATGCTCTCTCAAGTAAGTTATGGTACATTTCCTTTTAGCTGGAAATAAATTATCATGGATGATTAAGAGACAAGTATACACATGGTACGTAAATTAGGATTAAAACGCATGTGCGGTCGCTATTTCAATTGTTCTTCTAAAAATACCGATTTATTTTTACAAATGAAACAAAACGAATCTTCAAAAAATCAGATATCGACTAATCAATAGAAACATAAAGCTAAGATAAGGGATGTTGTAATTTGCACAGGTCTGAATTTGATTGGAAATTTGAAAAGGATCATTTTAAGTGTCGACCCTTAAGTTTGAGAGCAGAGTGCCTAAAGGTAGTTTTCTGACGTAATAGATAGTACTCTACACTATCACACGAGGGGTAATGGTTGTATGTTCTGTAAAAAAGGGCTGATTGGGACCACTGGCTCCAACACGGATCCGAAAATCATCTATCCTGAGACTGAAGCAAGATTTATTGCTGAATATTAAACAATGCAAGTATACTGGTAATCATGATGTGTGCGTGGTTGATTAAGACACCATTCTAGACGACTTTGAAGAAGATGTGTGTCTTAGAGACCATTGCAAACATAATCCCTCCATAACTAAATGTCCCGAAATGGCGGAAAATATTAAGTGCGGTATACGAGAGGCTTGTAGTACATTGAACAGAGGACAGTTATGACGTTAATACATTTCGAGACTACAGTACAACTATCTGACCTTGATTTGTGTTTGTCTTTAGTAGTTTTCATTCTATAGATTAGTTAGTTCCTTGTAATGACCGTTGCTGCCAGCACCTTTGCAGGGATGTATCCGTATGGTGCGAGTGGCTACATATTACTTGGTATGACCAGACAGATTCATGCATCTGGGCTACGTGACCAAGTTTAAAGTCATTCAATTGTCTATAGGGTCTACCTATAGCATTGTAAAGGCATTTTTGGTTGTAACCCATGAAGTGCAAATTCGATAAACAAAAAAGATAAATTGTAGAGAAGTTACATTCCTTCCTATTGAAAATTCAATCATTTTCATACCTGCTATAAAAAGAAATTGAATGTGAAATTTAGAGATAGTCGGGATTTTTTTATAAGTGTTGCTGTTATTTATTTATTGGCTTTTTTTGCAAAAGATTGTATTATTTATAATGAATTCAATAGTTATAATTGTTGTAAAATAAATGATTTTAATAACTTGAGCATAAAACAAAAAATTTGAATTATGAGTTTCAACTTTCAGATTCTGCTGCAGGGAAATTTTATTATTCCAACTGATAATCCATTTGAAGTAAAATAGGAAATTTTAAAAGATATGAGTATATGTAATCCTCGTTATTCACAAATTTCCTGAATCATAATGTTTTTTTCAATTCTCATTTCTTTTTTATAATACTGTAATTTTACAAAAATTTAAATACCAATACCTTAGTATATTTTTTTAATATACTAAATATATTATATTTAGTATATTATATTTAATATACTTTTATTATTATATTTTTTGTCTAAGATGTTTTTCAGCTATTTACTCATTCAATAAAAATCAATTTGAACTAAAAATAAATTTATAAAACGTCATCAGAATTTTTATTGTTGGTTTCGAATGAATTAAGCTCTAATTATTTCAAACTAAATATAAAGTCCTTTTCATATAGTATTGCATTTTCAAAACCAAGAATAAAATTTATAATTTTGGTTGATTGGTCATGAAAAAGAAAAATATCAATAAGAAAGGAAACAGAGAAAAGTATCATAAGAGGAGAGAAAGAAAAAAAAGTATTAATATACTTTTAAATATTTAAAAAATATATTAAAACACAGAATTTGAGGAAATAGAATGCGAGATTTGTTTTAAAACAAGTACTAATAAATTTTTCTTAAGATATATTTAGAGATAGAGAGAGTAAACATACAACTAATATCCAAAACTGAATCAGTCCCAAAAGAGATAGTAGTTAGTACACAAATAGCTTCAGGTGATACTTTAAAGAGTTCACTCAATAGTTAGTTAAAAAAACTTTTTTTTACATCTCATGCGTTTTATTATTTAGAAATAATTTTAAAAATGATGAATCGCAACATTTTAATTACAAAAAAAGCTCAATAATAAAAAAATAAAAGGATAGAGAAAGAATTTTTTAGGTTACTATGCCGAATTATTTAAATTTTTAAGAAAGGCTATTAAACAAGTTTACTAGGAAAGCAAAATATTTAAGATTAATGCGATTTTATTCATCTCTAAATGTTATTTAAGTCAGTAATACAATGAAAGGAGAGTAATGCAATTATTAAAGCGAAATTATCTTAACACAGGGGTCATTCCACTCCCATTCATTTAAAAAAGATGGCTGTCGTTCCATTTTGTTATCACAAATTTCTTATATATTTTGATCTTATTAAAGCATGGTAGAAGTTTTGTTCCTTTCTTTGCTCTAAGTCTTGTTTTACAAATTACATATTTTTTAAAAAAGAATTTCTACATCTTAAGGTTGTTATTGTTTTAAATTCTGGATTAAAATGATAGACATTTATTTTACAATCTGTATTCAAGTTGTAATTGTTATTCATTTATTTCATTATTCAAATTATCGTTTATTACGTACCGAAAAATCCGGCGTATTAGACGAACTTTCAATATCAAGAATAACATCGAAATTTACAGGTGCGCGTAATACGTCGGGTATAAAAATGATAGCTTTAAAAATAGAGAAAAAAAGTAGATAAGCATAGGCAAATTAAATTTTTACATCTATCGAAATGCTATTTATTCTAAAGATATGACTTATTTTATGAACTTAAAGTGTTGTAATTCTAGAAGTATACCATTTTTTTCAAAAGCCTGGAATAATACCTCAAATAAATGACTTAAAACATAAGAGCAATACATACGTACATTTCAGGTTTATTCTTAAAAGAGGGGGGGGGGGTGCGCGTGATACGGCCGATATCCATCAAAATTAAAAATTACAGCTTGAAAGTATAGGTGTGCGTTTTACGGCATGCGTGTTGTACGCCAGATTTTACAGTATATAAAAGTTACGATGTAACTAAAACAATTATTTAATTGTTCAACAATCTTTTTCTCCAGGAATACAGTTGTCCAGCACGCGCGGGAATTGTTCATTTCAGTTATGATTTTGCAAAAATCGTGATGAGGGAGAAAGGGAGCTACTGTACATTAAGTTCAACCAAGTACCGAAACTTTTTCGTTAAATAATGTAGAAGCTCTGAAATCATCCTCATAATCTGATAGAGGTTTTTACATTACTAGCTCCATCGCCGATAGTCATCGTGTATATTTGGAGCTACAATTTAAAAAAACTATGATTCGTATTTGATCTTCATTACGACAAATACTGAGCAATTTTTCAAAAATCATTGAGTATACACATTTAATCTTAATATTATATTCCGCTCTTTTTGTTTTACCTGGTGGATGTTACAGTAGTTTATTGAACAGACTCTTTGAGAATTGAATTAGTCGTTGAATTCGTGTGTTCATTAAATCTTCTTCAATACTAATTTACAAACAACATTTTTACCTTAGTTTTTCAAACAATAACATTTGAAATTCTGTTGTATATCTAACAGTGGTTTAAAATTCTTAAATTGCGAGACGTTTGATTTAATTTTAATTTACTGAAGGTGCTATTGAAAAAAAATTTCGTAATATTGAATGAAACACGGTCAGATGATCTATACAATAACTGAGCTGGAACCCCCTCCAAATTTCCTCACTATACCAACGGAAACATTGTAACGTGCATTAGCTCCTCTACACGGCGGGTCTTCAGTGGCACTAGGTTTCGAGACCGTGACTCGACAACACAGGCCATTAGTTCGCAACCAAGGCCTTTTGATTACAGCGGCCTTTGAGAAAAACTGGCTGTGTTGAAAAGACATTTGATTTGAAGCAAAAATATGCAGATAAAACCATTCCACAACAAAAAAACTACCTACCCCCTTTTTATAGGATGTATAAATTTGGCATATGGCTGTGTGGAATTCATGCGAGGAATTCTTTGCTAATAAATTTCTAACAATTCACATATATATTTTATAGAGTTAAGAAACGAAGGATTTTTTAACACATGTGAAAAAAAAATTGTACTTTGAAAATCCTACATACTTTTCTAACGGGATGTTCTAAAATTATTTAAGTTTATTACAAGTTCTGTACAGTCATTTATACGAAATTCCATTCATTTATTTCATTCCCATTTAATGAATTACAGTTCATGCACTGTGTTTTAAAATTAGATTTTCTCTTCAAATTTTGTTTGTTAATTCATGATAAAATTAAATAAAGAGTAAAATTATCTTTACTTCGAAATATTACAAAAAGAACCAAGAACTATGCTATGCATCAATATGAAATGTTTTTATTCTGATTTTCACATAGAATCAATTTATTTTCTAATGTTTTCTATTGAGGATAATTAAGTATAGAAGTTATCGGCTCGGATTTGAAATTACATTTTCCAGGCATTGACCTTTTTCCACTCTCTGAAAGGAAATTCTCAGAATAGCTTGAAAAATTTTTCTTCGGTTTAGGAAACCGAATTATATATAGAAATGGATTTCAGGTTTTAAATTATTTTATTCTACTTCAGACAATTTTGTGGTTTTTCTTGCTACGTCACATAAACGTTAAGACAAAATCCGTCCTGTTTCCAGAAAAGTTGTCTCAAATTACTACTCAAAAAGGAACCGAAAGTTTCAATGCTATCAGCAATATTTCTTGGACTCTTATAACAAATCGTTTTTTTTTTTTTAACAAACGTCATCTCCTATTGTCAATTTTATTTAAAATAGATCCATGTATGAACTAATTATGGATCGAAACATCCAATTTATTTATTTACTTACAATTATTCTGAAATGGTAAATTTAATTACGAACTTTATGCAACTGTTGAATGAACATTTTTTAGCTTACTTAGCAAACTCCATTTTTAAAAAATAAATAGCATTGTGGGGCTTTTTTTCTTCAAAATACGGTGTAGGTACGGTACATAAAACACATGTCCGAGTGTTTTCCTAATGACAATAATAGTTTTCGTATGAATTTCTTTCTTTTTTTTTTCACTTATTATTTTACAGATGTGACCAACTAAAATATTAGGCTTGCAGTTTTATTTTACAAGATAGTTAAACAGAAATATATAGAGATTTATTAATCTGCCCCAAGAATTCATTCCGTTTACTCACGAATTTTAATTATTATGAATGAACGAATCAACGCAGAAAATAGAGTCCGATGGAGGAATTCTGACTTCATATTCGAAATTAACCGTAACAGAAGTATATAAATCAGAAAAATACATTCTACAACATACCTTACTATCTAAACACTTTAAATTTTGATATTTTACTTGTATATAAAAATGAATAAATATTATGTGTGTGAGTGTATAAGTCACATCTTTTTGGATATATTTATTGCTTAAAAAATTCAGAATACATGTGAAAAGGCTTTTAATTGTTTATTTTCTTCTTACCTGAAGCTATACACGAGAGAGATGTATGTGTATGGAAGTATTATTTTAAGTGTTGTTAGTATCGAAGGCAAGATATGTTTCGAATAACCGATGGTCAACTAATTATTTACCAACGTCACCTTCTGAAATAACGCTAGGGTTTATTGACAGAATGCCCAAAGGGACCAAGATCCCACGAAAGGGTTCAGAACTACAAGCCAAAACAACCACCCTCACATTCAGCTTTTATTGGCAATGGACCTCGTAAATGTAACCATGGTCAACAGACAAGAACGACATCTGTGCTGGTATCCCATTATTCATACTTCCCCACCAAGCCAACATGAGGACTTTGAGTCACAACGGATTGAACGAGTATCAATCTCTGTATGCGGCGGGTTTTTAGTCACACCATTGCTCTAACTCAGCATTCGACAGAAGCCACTTCGGTTATGTGTTCGTAGCGTTATGTGCTCCAATACCGATTTCCAGTGAGATTATATTCCTTAGTTTATTCTGAACGCGTGATCACCATAATGCAATATTAGTGTGCAGTAAATAAATCTACCCTCAAGAGCAGTGATTAAGTGTTTGGTTCTTTTCGTAGGCCTTCTAGACAAGTTGACTCAAGAATTCGTTTCGAAAACGGATTCGCAAATTCGTTTAGAGAGTGTGGCGGTAACTAATTTGCATCGTATATCTATAGCAGTCAGTGGTATCCAAATTCTGTAGAAATATGAGAAAATTAGGACGGTTCTATCTGCACCCCTTATACTAATAATCCTCTTGGGGAATTGCTGGTCTTTAAAAATTATTTTATTATAAAACTCCTCTTAGAAGAAGAAGTCGTGATTATGTAAATTAAGACTAATATACATAGTCTAGACTTTTTTAGATTTGAGGAGAGAGATAGGAGGGACTGCTAGCGAAGCACAGATTAATCAAACTGAAATGGAATAGCTTATATTTAATATTTGATGATTGAGTTACTTAAGGTGACGAATTGTCACTGGAGACTGAATCTAGATTAAATTTCTAAGAAGTCAGAGCTATTGCCTTGAATAAGTGTGTTTAGTATTAAATTTTTCTCATATCTCGCGTACCTCGTTAATTGTCCACATAGATATTAATGGGGGGCATCTCTTAGCATTGATCGATTGCATTTGAGTTGTGGTTAATATTGTGAATAAATATTAGATTGTTTCTTGAAATATGGCTGGTCTTCCTTACAATCCTCCCACACCTTTAGGCGCGCAGGAAAGATCCTTACAGGGTTAGAAGTGTTAACTCTTCCGACCTCTCAGACATGTGAGTGACCGATGATTAACTGTAAATTCCATATGATGCATAATTATTAAGAGTAGTTCCTCACAGTAGACGTCCTCGCATACCTTCAAAATTCGATATTAATAAGAAATCAATCAACTGAGTATTAGTAGGTGAGTTTAATAACTGTAACAAATGCTGAAATTTGTCACAATCTAATTTCCCTTCTAGCATTTTAATTGAGATTTTGGTTAGCTTATAACATTCTTCTTTAGGAAACTTTTCTCGTGTTTTGAGTATCTAGTTTGGTTTGGGATATTATTTATTAACTTTATTTTTAACTCGTAAATTCTTTTTTGTATACGAGTCTCTTTACAGTAAAAAAATTCATTCGAATATTCTTTATAGTTTTAGTCTCCAAGTAAATGTATTACATAAGGAGATTTATTATATATAATTTTGTTGATTTATCTCTTAAAAAACTAGAATCTGCTTCGGTTTTAACAAACTCTTCTTTAACAGTCTTAATAATTCTACTAAATAAGCTTCTCAATGCGTTTCTTTTTCTTAATTTGTTTTCACTTTTGAATTAATGCACACACACAATTTAAGTAGAACTCTAAATAATTATTAAAAAAAGGCTAATTGCTAAATTATCCAAATTGGACTAAATATTTACCTGATTTATTTATTGTTTGGTTGATTTCCAAATTTTTCCCTATTATAGTTAAAAAATAATTACTTTATCTTCTTATAGATCTTACATTTATTGCTACTCAACACCTGTTGTAGCAGTGGCAAAAGAATAATAAATTGAATTAATGGAAAAACTCGATTATTTCACTCTTTTATTTCTCAACGGAAACTCACTCTCCCCAATAAAAAACAAAAAACACAGGAATCCGACATTGTGTCCTCTAATCAAGCCCATCGGATATCGTTACAATTCCTTTTTAAGGTAGAATTTTTATTAATACAAAATCCTACATATCACTAGAAGGGTTATAAGCTCATAAAATAATTCGCTGGAAACAATTTTTTACAGCTTTTAAATAAAAATGAATATTACTGTATATTTTATGAGAAGAGTCCGCTGATTTTAACTTCCTTAAATATATGTAATCTTTTCATTTTCATCTCATCCTTTAATTTCCCTTTTCATTCAGTGTTGCAATAACATTTGAAATGTATCAGAAAATTGAAATTAGTATAAATAAATTGATTTATAATAAACTGAAATTGCAGTACAATTTTCATGCTCGCAGAATAAATTTCACAGAATAAATATTTACAGCAAGATTTATAACGTTATACTAATTTATAGGCTAAAAAAATTAAAAAAGGCTCAAATGCTATTAGAAGGATTAAAAAAACGCCTTTTTTCTTAACTACCATCAACTAAATTGTTCTACGGAGTACAAAATTTATAAAATTTCTTAAATATAATAAACTTTGAATTTCAAAAGAATCGCCCATAAATATTTAATCATCATTTCTTGTTCAATATGGTGAACATGTATTAAAACTCTCCTTCTCATTTTGATACTTAAATATAAATTCATTACAAAATGATGAAACACTTTGAGAAAGATGGGCAATTTCATAATTATTCGTTTCAAAAATCTTTCAGAAAGTATCCATAAAAAAAGTTCATATAAATGTAGTATTAATTCAGGAATTTAGAAAATTAAAGAATGTTATAACAGATGGAAAGCAGTATTTCAGTGTATTTATTAGAAATTTCAGACAAGTTATCAAACTATTAAAAAAATATTAATAAATTAAGATTTTAAATTCAACTTAAGAGAATTGTAATCAATCATTTTTCGAGAATCCATACAGATTTATTAATTAAAAAATTCCTCTTCCATTATCTCGAAGTAAGAATCGTAAGTTTTTTTTCCTTGCAGAAATAGAGCAAATAGGAGGAGAACGTGAATTTGACCTTCCATGCATAATCACACGCTCCCTATAAATAAATTAAAAACCACTCAAAAGTAACATATTTGTGTGCATCTTTTGAATTTCTAAAAAATAAAAAATACAGAAGTGTAATTTTCCTCCTAAAATAGATTTCGTGATCAATCCTTCGCATGCAGCGTGTGTATTATGTTCCACACGCATACAACTAAATTTGTCTGCACTTTCCTTTATTTTGGACCTCTATCTAGACTCATTTAGCAGAATCATTGGTTCATTTACGCTAAAACGTACTTCTGCAAGAAAATATTTATTCTCTAAAAAACTCTCTAAGTAGATTAAAACGCATAATCTGGACAAATTTAAATAATTTAAATGTCATGGCTCTACTTAAATTAAACCATTATTCATCAGAACTGGGGGACTACACAGTAAAAATAGTTGAATGAGCAAAAATTGGAAAATTGCTAACAATGATATTTGTTATTCAAATTCGATGCTCATTATACAATTATGTAATTTGATTTCGAAGCGAAATGTTGTAGCAGGCTTCTTATACATATTCTTTGTAGAAATCAGATGCAAACCACATAAATTACGAAAAACAACAGATAGAACAAAGCATACAGAACTCATTTGGCTAATATTTTTAAAAGTAGTGGCCAACAGCTGTGGAATTTTTTTTAGAAAAAAATAAGCAAGAGCAAAAAAATTTTTAAAAAACCCTCCTTGTATTTGCATTGTGTAGTGTATTATTTATCGAATTTTAATATTCCTAATTTTCTAATTGTTATATACATTTAAATACACATAGATCAGACACAAACTCTTCAGAAAAGCAAAATATGAAATTAATAGAATTTTAAAATACAAAATTCCAATTCATAATCGTAACGGCTAATATAATTTTTTTTAAAAAAAGGGCAGTCTTAAAAATTGCCGATAGAAGTGAAAACTTAGAATTTTTTTTGAAATTTCATAATGTTTGAATTAAAATTATCAACTTCAATCTGGTTTTCACATCTATTGACACTCCGAGCAACAATTATACGCATGTTTATATGGTTTTTTTATTATTATTCAAATATATTACGGGCTGTACAAGATTAAATTTCAATGTACTTGATTTTTAACATTATTTTAATTGTTTGCATCATTGTCATCATTAATTTCAACATTACTTGGACTTTTTGTACTTTCAATTATTTCATTTTGTTCAAAAAAAGATACAATAGGCTTATGGTAACTTAAATAAGAAAGGAAAGAGTTTGATTCAAATTTATCTATGTATCGCGTAAAAACCGCATCGATGGTCGTTTTATATTTTGTAGCACTGAGTTTTCGATCATTGGACATATTTAAATTAAATGTTTCATTCAGAAATTCAATTACTGGTAGATTTTTATCATCTGCAAAGTTAATATTGAAGTCTCCACTTAAAATCATCGGTATATTATCATATTTTTCGCCAAATCTTTTTAGAGTGTTTCAGAACCTTCTTTTGTATAAATCATCAAATTTTCGAATAAAAATTGTTGAATCTGTCTCATAGATTTTCCAGGCGAAATATAAACGGCAACCATTAATATGTATTGCTCATTCTCGGAATCGCAATGAGCAACGTATATTTAGCCTATATCAAAAACATTAACACCAATGCTTCTAGTGAATTTAGTATGTATGTCTATATGTGAAATAATGAAGTGTGACGTATCCTGAGTATTGCGATAAATAGGTATGCCTGTGCTGGAACTTCGGGTCTTTAATAACTTACAACAAAGTTGAAATTCGGAATATCAAGTGGTTCTTCGTTTATTATACGAATTTCTGAGAAAAGCAGAACATTTGACTTTCTTACGATAGCATCATTTCTTAGGTCAGCTGCATGCGCATGCAAACTTAGAGAATTGAATGAAAATATCGATAATCCTTTCGTGTTGGAGATTAATTCTAGAAAAGTTTTGGTTACCGTTTGTAGTGCATTGTTTTGTAACCTTTTCAATTCTAACGTTAGATCCTCTCGATGACTTGTTGATCTTTTATGATGTTTATTTGCATTAATAACCATATTTTAAACTTCAACACATTAATCTTGAATTGTTATAAGATTTTATAAAATTTTTAATTTCAAAATCCACGATAAAAATATGATTGAATAACTAGAAATCTGTTTTACCACAGTAGTAAGAAAACGTCTAAGCCATTGTGAAATACTAATCCGGATTGCGCGATGTATTGCAGAGGTTAAATATTAGAAAATAAATAATGCAAAATTTTCAAACGCCAGAATAAATACGAATATATAAAATAATTTTAAATAATATAAAAATTTCAAACGCCAAAATAAATACGAGTTTTTGAAATAATTTTCTGATATTTTTTATCTTAAAAAAATTAGTATATTTATTTAGTACTCACTATTGTACCGAACAATGATTCTTCAATTAAACGATTCAAATAATAACCAAACAAGTACACTATTTCAACAATGCACAGAAAATATGCAGTGAACTTTTCCCCAAATCCTTTCAATTTCACTTATAAGATATACACAGCACTATACGTCAGCTGTATAGCTACAGATATACTGTTACAAGCATGTCGGTGACGCGAACGCACAAGATTTCACCCATCCAAAAAGTTTCTAAGGCGAACAGCACACTGCGCATGCGCCAGTCAGAGCATGTCGGTGACGGGAACCCATAAGATTTTCCCCTACCAAAAAGTGCCCAACGCCGCTAAAGAAGTTTTCACTTCAATAATAAACACTTAAAATTAGATTAAAAATTTAAAAGTAATAAAGTCTGAAAATTAGATTAAAAATTTAAAAATAATGAAATCTGAAAATTAGATTAAAAATTTATAAATTAATTAATTCCAACCTCGGACTTAGAACCGATAAGTGAGGTTAAACTAGAGAGAGAGAGTTTGATGGTACCAACCTTTTCCCAATTACAACATGGTAGGCTAAAAAATGGAAATATTCAAATTCATAAAAATCTCAGAAATTCGAGATTTTTATAAATTCAGAATTCTTATATATATATATATATATATATGTATCAATGTTGTTGCATAAGGGCATTATTTTTCTTTAAAAAAAATGTAGTGTATGGAATAAATTCTTCTCTTATTTTTTAACAAATTTCAGTATCGAAAATGACAACTATAACATAAGAATAACATTGTTTATATAAATTTAACACGTATTGGATATTATTAAAATAAATGGATACAAACAACTATTTAAATTCACTTCGAAAAAAAAGGATGATAAAGAAAAATTGAATAGAATGTTATTCTGATGATTTAAAATGGGCGTCACACTGTAGTAAACTCTCATTTTGCCCGCGGCTTTTTAAAAAAAAACATTTGCTCTAAATACTGAAGCGAGCATTCAATAATAGCATAGAAGCTATTTGTATTAATGCATGATCTTATTTTTAAACGAAGTCTTTAATTATATTAACTTAAGTTAGCTTAACCCAGAATAGTCAGAAGAATGAGTAAAGAATAAAGATAGATGGCAAAGATTACTCGTGAGGAAATGGGCTCTGTGGAAAAACACATGTAAAATTAATTATAGTAGATTTACGTTTTTAATGGTGGTAATTTGCAAATACTATTCAAATCTCATTCATAAAAGAGAAAAGGTAATTTCATCGTATCTTATCAACTGTAAGGTAGTTGTTATTTTTAAAAGAATAAAAACATACAAATCCAAAACTTAGATAAATTTGATTTTATATAATGAGTGTAATAAAATATGTATCAAATTTTAGTGATGTAGTTTCCATTTTTCAGCGTTTCCTGCAAGTTTCAAAATATTTTTATATTAATGTTGAAGCTTTATATGTATTAATCAAATCAGAAATGTATATTCGGTTTTTCCAGGAAGCACATAAATACTTGAATATTATTACGGCTTCATTTAAAAACACTATATTCAATACTTTGATAATAATTTAATTTAGTAACCAAGCGAAATTATCTTGAAAAGAAGCAAACAAAAATAATTTTGTTTGAAGCTGATTAATAACAAATTTGTCTGATTACTACTCAAAAACGGATTAAGTGATTGGTATAAAGCAAAAGGTACATGCTGAAAGTATAGAAGTTATAACAAAAATGCAGTGGTGTAACAGACAGCATGTAACAGACAGACCCCCTGCAAAGTCAGGTTTTTAGCGCCAAGTTGGATTTTACAAAGGGTTTTACATTTACCTTGGTGGTAGTCCCGCTTTGGGCCCCCTAGAACCCTGTCCCCCCTTCCACGATGCGGGGATTGCGGGGGCTTACGTTACGCCCCTGCAAAAATGCTTTTATGAAAATGAACAGAATTGGAGAATAAAACGAGTGTGAGTTGTTGAAAACATGATGCAATATGATTAATTCAAAAACTGTAATTCATGAAGTAAAAAATATCGCAATTACATGTAATTACTTTTTTTAGGAATTATTTCATTCATACTGACTGGTAAATCTGAAGTTTATACCATTATCAGTATATTTACTTTTTTAACCCTTACATTATTTTTCATTGAGAAAAGACAATATTCTAATTCTAATTTTCTTTCTTCTCTCTTTTTTTAAGAATGACATTTTTCTTCTAGTTTAATAATCTTTTTCTTTTCAAAAGAAATCTTAGTTCAGGGATATAATGCCGACGGTTCATTCAACAAATTAAAACTGAGCCGAATTTTTTAAAATTTTTAATTAAAAAATTTATTCTATGATTCGATAGAAGCACAAGTAGATTAACCATTAAGTAGCAAATTCGTGTTTAGGGCATCAAAAGAGGGGAAGGGGAGCATCATAAAAAATTTTCATATGATTTTTTACAATAAATTTAATTTCAAAAAATTGCTGCACAATAACGAAGTTTTGTTGGTATTTAATTCGATTTAAATTAACTTTACTCTCTAAAGCAATTCGAGAACTATTAGTGACTATCCTATATTTTTAAAACTTGGTCAAGTGACGAGCTGGCATCTCATGCTCCAAACTTCCATTCTACACCAACGTGAGGAATTTGGGTTCAATAGGTTTAACATGTACCATTCCCTCAACAACACGAGTAGCATCAGGACTCGAGCCAACCACTCGACAACGCTGATCACGAGGTTACAAGCACAGGGGTATCATGACCACGAAGTTAATGGAGAATGAGTGAAGATATTATAATTATTTTTTAAGCAAGATAAACCCAGTTTATTAATGAAAAGGTCATTTTGGACAGCCACTCTTTAAAGTCTTTTTCGGCAATGTTTTCTTCTTTGCATATATGAGTTTCAGAGCATTCATGAAAGGGACAAGAACGACACTTAAGCAAAAATTTAGATTCAAAAGAATTGACAAAAACACATTCCATATTTTATTATTTGTTTAAGAGTGAAACTCTATATTCTGATACTCAAACCCCTCATTACCTCCCCCTTTGCCTGATCAATTTAGGGAAATGAAGTAAAATATCATATAGATCTTTATTGGATTATTTATTTGATCATATATAGATTATTGCATTAGGTAAATTCTTGACGCACGTTCTATTGATTAAATACCCGACTATCAGTCTAAATTCAGAAACTCTTGCTACAAAATATTTTATAACATAATTAAAAATTCCAATAATTTATTTATTCAAAAATAGAGAAAAATATACCCCAGATAGAAATTCACATACACCTAAAAATAATTTATGAATTTATATCATTTTTCAAAAGTTCTTTTGTATCAGAGCCTAAATATTTCAGGTACAAAACCAGCTTTCACTAACCGTCCCGAGGACCAATAGAATTATTCACTTTCAGCTTGCTACTGAGTCGGAAAAATTCCCCCGTTTCCAGATGATTTCTTCGCAAAAATAAGTGATTTCTTAAACATGTATAGTGTAAAATATCGTGTGGGTTATACTTTATTTACTAAACATTCAGGTTAATACATAATTTTGTCTCATTTTTGTGATAGTAAATAAATAATGAAAAGTGGCGCCAAAAACATTAAAAATAGGATTAAATTTGGCGGGCAGAATGTTTCTCTGACGAACGAAACCTATACAAAAGATCATCAAGAACAAAATTTTTAAGTTTCTTGCCAGGGGCATCAACAAAAATGTTCCGAAATGGGAACGTAAACACACCACTTTTAAACTTCCTTTTAAAAAATACGAGTAAAAAAAAATCAAAGCGAAAAAGAAAAAATTGAAAATGACCCTTCATTACTTCTACGAAAACAGTTCTCTCTCCACAAACAAATAAATATTAATACACCGGGACGCCTTTCGCTAATTGTTCCAGCACCTATAAATATGACACAAATGAAACAACAGCATCAAAACAAAACAAACAAAAAAGAAAGAAAGAAGGGAAATAATAATGATGAAAAAATATTCCATTTGTAATCTTTTTCTTCATACGCCCCCTCTCATCACTTTTTCCACCCTTCCTCTTTCAGCCTTCCCTTTTTAGTACCTTTGTTCTATTATTATTTACTTCATTACAATATTAGGAAAAATAAAATAATAAACAGCATAAATAAAAAAACACGAGTAAAAAAAAAAGAGCAGCCAACCTGTTGCACACCTTGTGGTTCAATCATAAAAGTTGACCCGATTCTGTAGAAAGGTATTTTTAGTATACAATATAAATTTTAAAAAACCTACGCATTGTTTGTATTTGCCATTCGAGGCGATTAACAGCCAAATTTGGCGCCTTTATGCTTCTCAATTGATCACTTTCCGTTTCATACTGAGAGAGAGAGAGAGAGAGTTGCTTTCTTCCTTTTTTTTTTTAAAAGTGTGTTATTAATTATTCTAGAACATGTTTCCGTGAAGTAAATATACAAATTCTTCTGGTAATATGCGATGCTCTGGGGTTATTTTACATGTGTTTTAAATATGATAAAGGCTCAGCCCGCTTATTAATTAAGAAGTATGTGAACTGATAGAGAAAAATATGTCAAAACGGCGGTAAATTTCTGAACTCAATATCGAAGTGTCATTTTAGTGAACTTGGATTTTAATGAATATTTTTGTTTTGAGGCACTGAATGACAAGCAAATGTCTGCTTTATAGGCAAGTAAAAAATATATATATATAATTCTTAAAGTTGAATAGTGGCATGCCGATAATAAAATGCGAACTACAAAAATAGAAAAAGAACTTCTCTACTTCGGTGAAAAAATACACTTTGCATTTATATTAATGAAATAAGTTTCAGAATTATATTTAAAAATACGCATATCTAATACGTTGTGAATAAAATGGAAAAAAATTTTAATAATTGGTTGGAATGTAAATGTGTAATATATTTTTTCTCAGACTGTAATTTACTGACCAACTGCAATTTATTTATCGTCGAAAATATTTCTGAAAGTACGGAAAATTTAACTGACACGAAAGCATTATTTTCCTACGTGTTTTATTTTTATATATAATTTTTAAATGCAAAATTAAGAAGAATGCTTTTAGCATTTGCAAATAGCAAGTAGAAATAAAGCTTCATCTCATGTTACTGTTTCTAAATATCTCAAAGAATTTCGTAGAGATCTAAATTCTCCCTAGGATGAAGAATGCGCAGGAAGACCTTTGAAGCTACAGTCGTAGAAAAAGTGATATCCATACGAGAAGTGTTAATCGATGGTAAATCTTGTATCTACCAAATGGTACAGAACACTGGCGTAGCTAGCTTTGAGGGGGCCCCGTATTAAAATTCTTCCTGGGTCCTTTTTTAGATATGGGTGCCTTGTTAGTAGGACTGTAGTTACACATGTTGGGGGCCCTGTAGCTCGGGGGCCCCTGGTACAGATGGAACTTAGTATTGATTCAGCCGTTATATATATAAAATTATTTTGGAAGAATGTCATATGAAAGAATTCCTTCCTCCCCATAAAATTTAACAGAATACAGGAAAGAGAAGTGTATCAAAATCAGTATTAAAAAAATAAATTCTTAAATTGGTCTTATACGTCAACTGAAAATGAGGGAAAGTAGCTATTTTTATGTGAGTTTTGAAGTTGGTCAATGGTTCTTATAATTTCACCTGCAGTTTTTTTAACTGAATTTTATTGACTCGGAATGCAGTCAATTTTTATATATATATGTATTTCACATTTCCTAAGAGTTGGTTTTTATTTAAATGATACCAGTTTTGATGTTGATGTGACAATATTTTCGGATGGAGCTTGAGCATTTGAATTCTGAGAATTCAGCCTTTCAGACAAGTCTGAGGGGAATTAAATTTTAAGTCAACAATTCTCGTGAAGAGAAGATGCAATATATGATGTCTCGACCACCAAAAACAATATCACTTGTTCTTTCAGGAGTATGTCGTTTCAAAATATTTTCCTTCGAAAGCTAACGTACTTCGGTATGATATTCAAAAGTTTCATAACCGGAATCTATTGCGCTTTGTATAGGTGAAAGATAATTTTGTATTTCAGTAGTCAATTTTTTATGAAATTGATCACTTGATTCTCAACAATCAACATATCTGGAGTAAAATTTTTTGAAATGAGAGGTTTTCTGTGAATCATTCTGGGGATGCTCATAATATTTATATTTTCTTGGCGCACTAATGTGATAAATCCTTTTTTGTTTCTCAACATTGATAGATATCCATCTGTAAAAACATCAATGGAATTTTACACAACAAACCAAAACTAGAAATTCTTTCCTGCAAAAGTTCAAACATGGCTATTTCCGTCTTCGTGCTTTTTAAATCTTTACAGAAAAGACACTCATTCAAGAATTTGTCCGTCTTTAGTTCAATGGAATTCCGTCGAATGCAAGTAAAAAGTTATACTTTTTCACTGATATCTGTAAATTCCTCAATCTGAAATTATCAGAGTTTACTGTCTTGTGATTCCTAATATTGTACTTGACAATTTGTTTTCTTAAGTAAGAAGAATAAATCTTGGATTCTGTGAAACATTGTATCATTGGATTATGATACCTATTATGACTGAAGACGATCTTTTTCTTATAACTATTTTATTTACCTTATGTACAGGAGCAATATCAAAAACGAAACATGGATGATATTCTACAAAAAACAAAACCTCTCTGTTGCCAGTACCGCTAGCTGAATAACAAGTTACATAATTAGAAAAGACAACAGGAAGTGTGAAATATAAAATGAGTGGCAACATTCTCCCACCTTTTGTATTGCAGACAAACACTTTAGAGCAATACAAAACATAAACAAATTATTACACACTTACCTTACAAACTCAAAACCTTATATATGACATTACAAAGTAAAATTATTAACAGTTCACAAATTCAGTCTTTTAACAGGAATTAATGGACGGCCCCATCGAGATTTCTTTCCTTCCTTGAGAACATCAGTTGCAGTAGGGCCTGGGTTCTGAGCAGCTATATCAGTTCCATGGTGGTCCTCGATGAGATGGTCACTAGCGCTGAGCTCCAAAGGATAAATTCGTTGAAGCGGTCGTATGATCTCACCACTGGCTAGTCGTAATTTAGCCACACGCTCCACGCCGTCCTTGCCTGGAAACAATTCGATCACTTGCGCCAAAGGCCAATTCATTCGGTTTGGGTTCTTTGATTCAACTATGACGATTTCACCCGGAGAAATTATCTTTCTTCTTGAAGCTACTTTGGGACTTCTTACTAACTCTCCAAGGTATTCTTTGTAGAAACGTTTGCGTAAATTTGATCGTAAAGTG
Source organism: Trichonephila clavata (assembly GCA_019973975.1). Lineage (NCBI taxonomy): Eukaryota > Metazoa > Arthropoda > Arachnida > Araneae > Nephilidae > Trichonephila > Trichonephila clavata. The sequence continues at coordinate 203,861 of BMAO01028638.1, read as the reverse complement.
TGAAGATAACGCACTCGTTTCAACATATGCTGAGAATCAATCAGATCCAAATCAAATGTTTCTCTTTCTTTAATATCTTGGATGAAATGAGCAGGCGTGAGAGGTTTCAGCTCCTTCGGATCGTCTGACAAATATGTCAATGGTCGCCCATTTATTGTAGCCTCACAATCGGAGAGTAAAGTCAACATCTCTTCATATGTTACGCATGCTTTGCCCAAACACTTTCGGAGGAGTTCTTTGATGCTGCGAACCATCCTTTCCCAAAATCCTCCGTACCATGGGGCGGAAGGAGGGCTAAACAACCATTTTATTTTCATTAAAGAACATTCGGCTTGAATGAAATCCCAGTCCAAAGATTTCAAAGCATTAGCTGCCCCTACGAAGTTTGTACCATTATCAGTGTATAGCGTAGAACCTCTTCCTCTTCTTGCCCAGAATCTCCTCAAAGCTTGCATAAACGATTCAGTGGAGAGAGATGAAACTAGTTCTAGATGAACTGCTCGATATACTGCGCATGTGAATAGCACTATCCACGCTTTGCTACCACCACGTAAGGAAAGAGGACCGGCCAGATCTGCGCCGGTTATTTGAAAGGCTGCAACTCTGTGTATTCTGTCGGGAGGTAAAGGAGCTGGATCTGGGTTAACTTTGCCAGCTGTCAACCTTTTGCATTTTATACATTGTCGTAAAATTGCTCTTACAACTCTCCGACCTTTGGGAATCCAGAATTTTTCTCTTAATTGTGCTAAGGTCGTTAACACTCCAGCGTGCATTAAGGATCTATGAGTATGCAAAACCAGTCTTTCTAGAAGAGGATGGTCTGGTAAAACTGTAGGATGCGTAAAGTCCTCTGGGTCTTGACTGAGAATCAGTCTCGTTTGAACTTTCATGATGCCCTTTTCCTCGTAAAACTGTATCGTATCCTTATACTTCTCACGTATTTCAGAGGGCCATTCTGATTGCATGATTTTTATTAGAGTCTCCTCTGCCTTTTGAATCTCTTCACATGAAAGTGAATTAACTAATTTAGGAGAGTTTCTCTTAATATTGTTGCAGAATCTGAGAACATAAGCAGTCATTCGGAGAATCTTCCTATAGCTAGAAAAGTACAGGAATCTATCTCCAAATCTAACTTCGTTTTCTGTGGCTACATTTGTCACAACTGTCTTACGCCGCTCTAGAAATGCTTCATCCGGAGTCTCCGATACCTCAGAACATGGCCAAGATTCTTCATCGTTATACAGCCAGCCGGGACCCTCCCACCATTTGCTTTGCAGGAGGTCTGACCAATCACAGCATCGGGTAGCTAGATCAGCAGGGTTGACTTCTCCAGGTACATGTCTCCAGTCATCTATATTGGTCAAATCCCTGATTTCCTTCACTCGATTTCCAACGAATGTGTTCCATGGCTCCTTTTTCTTAATCCAGCTTAAAACCACCATTGAATCGCACCAAAAATAGGTTTTAGAAGTAGTTCGTAGGATAGAATCCACAGTTTCTGCTAATCGAGCGCCTAGAGTTGCTCCCAACAATTCAAGTCTTGGGATTGTGGATTTTTTCATTGGAGCAAGTCGAGCTTTAGCTGCCATGAGTTTGACAGTCACCTGTCCTTTGAATTCACATCGTAGAAAGGCACATGCAGCGTAGGCAGAAGCATCCGTGAAGATGTGCACCGTGAAATCATCGTAATTTTCAGCAAACAATCGTCGAGATATTGCACATTTAGACATGAAATGCATGGTTCTCTCCCAAAGTCTATATTTATGTTCAAGTTCTACAGGCAACACCTCATCCCAGCCTATTTTTCCTCTCCAAGCTTCTTGCATAAGCAATTTTGGTAACAATAAAGCTGGAGCCGTAAAGCCAATCGGATCGTATACACTGTTGATCACAGATAGCAGTACCCTTTTTGTAACTGGCTTTCCTTGGGTGCAATCTATATTTGACGGTAACTTGCAAGAGAGTTCGTCGCTGATTACATCCCAACTCAGGCCAAGTACCATTTGTTTATCTTGATCTTCCTTAGAGTCATTAGAAGCCCAACAGCGCAATTCAAATGCGCCTTCTTTCATTATTTCTATGGATTGCGATTTCAGTTGTTCCAGTTCTGTAACGTCATTAACACTCGTAACTAAATTGTCCACGTAAAATCCTTCTTTTAAATGACCAATTGTCTTCCTGAGGCTCCCTGTTTGGAATTTTTCTTGTTCTAGATGGTAACTTATAGTGGCATTCAGCAGAAAAGGGCTGGAGGAAACGCCGAAGACTACTCGACAATGACGATAAATTCTTATTTTCGAGCATTCAGTGTTCTACCACCATAAAAATCTTAAGACATCTCTATCTTCAATTCTCAAACGTATCTGTAGAAATGCCTGTTTCACATCTGCAATTACACCTATGGCACCAGAACGGAATCTTAATAGTAAAGGCAGTATTTTATGTATAAGACTTGGGCCCACACTTAAGCATTCATTCAAAGAGGCATATCCCGGTTTCTTGAACGAAGCGTCGAAAACTGGGCGAACCTTCGTGGTATTGCTTGAGGGCTTAATGACAGGTCTGTGAGGTAGGTAATGGACTTCCTTGGCAGGCTGATCTAATGCGACAGCTTCTATAATACCTTCTGACTCCCACTGTTTAAATACATTATCGTAGGCTTCAAGGTAATTTTCGTTTATCAAACGCTTAGTTGCTGTACGAAGTCTGGATTCTGCTGCGTCGTATTTATCACATAGAGCAGGATGTCCAGCTAGCCATGGTAAAGCCACTTCATATCTTTGATCTTCACAGAGCCTAATTGTTTCCTTAAAATGGGTCAAAGTTTCTTCTTCAAGAAGGCTTTCATTTTCCTTCTCTATGGGATCTGTAATGCCCAAAACTTCCAAGTCCCACATTTTAGGCACGTCCATATTTTGTAAGCTTAATGTGACTAGGTTAACAACTTCCTTTTTCTTTCCCAGTCCTAAAATTGTCCAACCCAGCAAGGTCTCAACTGCAGATACTCCTGAAGATAATACCTCTATTCTGCCAGTCAAAATGCTTCCAAGTATATCAGCTCCCAGAAGAACTCGTATAGGTGGTGAATCTCTTCCAACATCTGTAAGTTTTATTCCTCGGGAAGAAAGCTCAGAAAGCAATTTCCTGTCATGTATTCTAGGCAGGGTTGAGCATATCTTTTGTTGCTCGAGAAGAGACAATGGAGTTGAATATTTGCGATTTAAGCTTTCTACGTTTACCATGTATCTCTTATGCTCAGAAGCAGGGGAAATTCCTCCGCCAAACAGTCCTTGAGAAAATATCTCTCTTCCAGATGGAGAAAGGAATAGTTCTGCAGCTAAATTCTTTTCTATATAGGACCGCTGAGATCCATCATCCAACAATGCTCGAGCACACACTTCCTTGTCTCTATTTCGTAGTCTGATCATAATAGTTTTGAGATATATTTCATGTTCAGAGGGAAGATTTGTTAGCAATGTTTCTGTAGATCTCTGCTCATTATCGGCTGTTCTGTCCTTAGGCGAAAAATTACTTTCCTTTCCCTTGCGTAAATCTGGGCAAAGTAATGGATAATGTCTCCGTTTGCAAATTAAGCATCTCACACTACTATGACACCTTTTTGCTAAATGTCCAACCTTAAGGCAAACGAGACAGCATCTTTTCCTTATAACTTGCGCTTTCCTGTCCTCATAGCTCATATCAAATAACTTTTGACAGTCTTGACTTAAATGAGGGCGGTCACAGAAAATACAATTAAGTTTTGCACCAGTTGTACTTGAAATTAACGTAGCCGCAGTGGGTTCATCTTTATGGACCGATTTCTGACAATCTTTTCGTATAGCACCACCTCCCCTATCTTTACCGAATCCTTCACGAGCTAAACGTATCATTTCTTCTGATTCGACTTCATGGCGTAAAAAGCACATAAGTTTTCCCAGGGATCTCTGACTTGTAGCATCATCAGTACTTTCTGAAATTCTACTCCTTTCCCACGCTCGCAGAACATTTTCTGGCAAACATGACTCCACCAATGGCTCTAGAAAGTCGGCAAATTTTTCTTTTGTGCGGCCTAAGCTTTCCAATGCTCTTAATTTTGTTTCTAGCATATCGTAGAGGGTGGCTAAATCAGGGGCATTCTTTCCAGTCGTAGCATTTTTCAGAACCAGTGAAAGGAGATCGCGGACATATATTTGCACTAAGAGATCTTCTCGGCCAAATCTTAATTTCAACTGTTCGACGGCCTTTGGATAATTTTCAGTTGTTATTGGGAAACTGGAAATTAATCTAGCAGCTCTCGAATCAGGCACCATAGACTGGTATAAATATTGGAATTTGTCTATAGCAGTCAGTTCCTCTGAGTCATGAATTTTTGAAAATATACTCCAAAATGTCAAATATTCCTTAGGATCACCAGAAAACATCTTTAATTCAAATTTAGGTAATTTTAATTTTACCACATCAAGCTCTGGAGGACTTTCCAAAAAAGATCCGAAATCTTTATTTAATAGCGTTTCTATCTTGGATTTAAGCTCAAGAAAATTATCTCTATAATCCTCGGCCGCCTGAAAATCACTTTCGTATTCGGCAGCGGTTTCATTGTTTTCTAGAAGTAACGACGAAATTTTATTCTGAATCTCATCTAAACGTAAGAATTTATCTTGTAACTGAGACTTGACTGCGCGCAACTCATCGCCATCCTTGGCGTCTTCTTTCTTCGCCAAACATTCCTTCAACTTGTTCGCCGTAGTCGTAAATGAAGTTCTTAACGACTTTCGTTTTGTTTTCAAAGCATCCATATTCACATGAAACTTAAAATAGTTTCTTAAAATAATTCGTAATAAATTCTTAATGTCTGTTTATAAAGAAGAACGTAAAGTGAATATATTTTCTGAAACTTAAATCACTTTCGTAAACTTCATATCGTAACTCATAAACAGTAATTTAAATTATTCGTACCTGTACATTTTATAGTTCAGAAATCTTCGAAAGCAGAATTCTGTCCTGTCACGGACGCCACTTTATTATGACTGAAGACGATCTTTTTCTTATAACTATTTTATTTACCTTATGTACCTGAGCAATATCAAAAACGAAACATGGATGATATTCTACAAAAAACAAAACCTCTCTGTTGCCAGTACCGCTAGCTGAATAACAAGTTACATAATTAGAAAAGACAACAGGAAGTGTGAAATATAAAATGAGTGGCAACAATACCCTTTAGACCTTTTCTGTCTCTTAATTTCTCAGCATTAATTCGATAATGATAGCTAATGCTGGTACAATGATGGACTCGGCATCGAGGAATGCTTTTTTGCGGTGTGTCCAATTTTAGAGCTAACAAATTCTCTTTTCTGAAAACACCATGTACTTTAAACATTTTTACGGCATTGTTTTCCTAAGACTTCAGGTTTGAAAAATATTGGTTCTTCTAACTCCTGCGTGTGAACTTTCGAAATGTGTTTTCAATTTAGTTGGAATGGAGCTTCATATGCTAGCTTTTTTTTAGACTACACAAATTTGTACTCGAGAGTCTTCTGTTTCAATTGTGACGAATCCAAATTCGACATAGTCAACTTTAACTCGGGAGCTGGCGTGCACTCGATACTAACGTTAATGGGCACGCGGGGTGACTGAGTCACCCCAATCTTTTTTCATAATTATTTTTACTATACACGATAAAAATCATAATTCCAGTGATGAATTTAATTTAGAGAAAGTATACTTCCTCGTCAAACTGACCACTTGATCGGAACATCTGCTTATGCACTTCAGGGCCCAAGGTCACGTACACTGATATGGGCACAGTAAGACTTGGCCCTCATGGGCTGTCGTGCCACTGAGTTTAAGTTAAGGGGATATAGTACGATTCAATTGACAAAAATGGGTCAAAAAATCAAATTTAATTTTTTTAGCTTAAATTATTTTTAGGTACGTTTCTATAATCTGACAAAATTTGAAAACTCTAAACTTAAAAAAAAAATTATGATAGCTTTTGCGTTCATTTTTATTCACATCCCTATGGCAAATCAAAACTTTAAACTGACTTATCTCGGAAAGATAAAATAACTCGTTTGTCTTCATTTAAAATGCCAAAGCTTTTTTTCTATCGTGCCTAATGCTTTGAATTTTTTTTACCTATCGCTAAAGTACATGGAACAAAAGTTGGTGTGCATTTTTGAATCAAAGCGATATTTATTTTTTTAAGAATAATTGAACTCAAAATTTGTACATTTTTTAAGGAATTTTCAATACGCATTCATAAAAAAGAAATATTGTACGAATACCAATCATGTTATCGCAAAACCCATACCAACTTTGGTTACGCATAGTTTGACGTATTTTTAAATCAAATTTCAGGCGTTTATGTACATTTTTGTAGGAGGAGTAGCATTTTAAAAATACTTCACAAATTTTAAATTTTTTCCTTAAAATATTAAATGGTTAGCGTTTTATGAAATTTTGAGCACAAAATCTGTTTTGCATAGTATACACACATAGGATGTAACCAAAAAATTTGGAAACCCTTAAATTAAAATTTTTTGCTTAAATCGTACTGTGTCCACTTCAGGAAGTATACTTACCTACTTTTAAAAACTTTTATTATTTATTTGTTCATTTTTGTAATTTGAGAAAAAAATCCAATAAAACACAACTAAAATGTTTCAAATGTGCGTGACTTTAATAAAGGACAAAAATCATGGACACTTTTCGTTAACATTACAGCAATGATATTTGCGGGCAAAACTCTCATATTTCGTTCAAGTTATTGTAGCTCTATTGTCCTTTGATGTCGACAAATAACATGTGAAATTTTTTTTGCTTCATTCAAAAAATTGCAGATGTGCCCATCTTATTTTATAAGTAAACCGGGGAATTTCTCAAACCGGTTTTTTTTATCAGTATAACTTCCAGGAGCCATTTCTGAAATGAGTACGAATAGCTGTTGCTTTATTCTTCTCCCAATTCATTTTTCCCCATCTAAAAAAATTAAATTTATGTTTTCTTGTAGTCCCACACCCCCACTACTCGGCCCTGTTGACTCAACCGTACATAGCCTATAAATGCTTTCATAGAGACCATCGAAACTTCGATTATATTTCTAGAAACTTATTGTACAAATTCACAACTAAATGCATTATACAGCCAAATATTGATGTTTTAGGACTCTTTATATTACATTTTTATCTGCTCAGAACGTTTTCGCAATTGGTTAAATCCTTCAAAATAAGTCACCGCTATATGGGGATTTGAGAAATAATAGTTTCATTTGTATATTTTCTGTTCAAATTCTCCTTGATATCCAAAAGCTATCACCTTCATTTGATTAATTAAATTATATTTGAATCCTTGAAAGCATCAATCAAAATAATTCGTTCGGGAAAATTCATGAATTAGTTTTGTCAAAGTTATATTGTGTATTATGCTGTTGACTGTAAAACGATATCGAAATCAGGGGAAGAAATTCGATCGCATACCTTTTCTTTAGATGCGTGTATATGTAATTTCTTTTTAGTAGAAATGTGGTTGTTCATATATTAAACATTTCTTTGAATAATGAAGTTATTTATATGTTACAGATAAATAACTTCATTAACTAAATTTATTACCCTAATCCACCCTGTCTTGAGTTACGCTTCAGAGACCTGAACTAGGATCAAGGAGGAAGATTTTGTGTACTTCTGAACGCAAGATTCTCAGAAATGTTTTTGGAGGAATTCAGGAATATGTATGTCACTGGCGCAGAAAACTCAACACTGAGTGTTCAAAGAGCCTGATGCTTGATGTTTCTCATTACATTAAAATACCTCGATTTATTTGAACTGGGCATGATATCCGTAGGAACGACGGCTAGACCATGTAACACTAGATGAGGTAGACCTAGATTGCGGTGCAGAAGGATTGTTTGATCCTTAAAAGTAAGAATTGGAAGAGTTTGGCCGCCAATAGAGATGGTTTCAAATTTTTGTTTCAGAATTTCTTGCTCCATCCCGGATTGTAGCGCCATGGATGATTATAACGAACCAACTTTATTAAATAATTGGATTCCTCACGTAATTTAATAACATTATTAAAAGTTATAAAATTACAGGAGACATAGAAAAATATTTTATATGAAGCAAATATTTTATATTGGCAAATAAACTTGAAGTTCATACCGAAGTTGAAAAATTCAGGAGCACAAATAGATCTGTACATGCAATATCTTTCAAAGGCAAGCATTAGTCATTACCATTAAATATAAGCTTTAATTGGGTTCCATTTTAGTCCCTATTATAAAAAATAAATGATAGTTTAAAAAAACTAAAAACACCCTTTCATAGTTAATTTTTTAGACGCCTAATCTGGGATTAGTCGTCAAATCTGGAAATGGCATCTGAAATTAGTCGCCAGATGCGCGATGGGATCTGAGAATGGGAAATCGTTAATCCTGATGATTCTGATCAGGACAATCAAACAAAATTATTAAATAATTGTACTATCATCGGTACTGGACAAGTGAGCAAAAATTCGAAAATTAATCTGACCTTTTAAAAAGGGTAAAAATTGAGTTCAAAGATTCCGTTACATACAAGTGAAGTTTATAAAAGGGTGTTAATAACATCTTCTGGAAATAGAATCTCGTACATTATACGCTAATTTATAGATTTAGAAAAGAAATAAATGTAGAAAAGGATATAATTGAGAAAAAAATGTGCTTACATTGCGCAGACCCAGTTGCTTACAAATAAAAAATACATTAATAAGAAATCCTTTCTTAATTATTCTCAAGAAATCATTATGAAATAATTGGATGTGTGGAGGTGTGTATTTAAACGTCTCGCTCAGCCAAACGTTAATTCCCCGGACGTATATATACGTCTTTCCAAAGTACGATCTTTTCTGTAAACTATTCTGAAGGCCTTGGAATGCAATAAAAAGGACATTGAAAGTGTTTGCGAAGGATTTACTTATTTCACAGAATTTGCTTATTTATTCCTCCCCCCCCCCCAAATACATCACATACGCGCACCTACGTGAAAAACGGTGGCATTGGAAAGCGAATCGCTTAACTTTTAATCGGCAGTTGAGGGATTAATTATAAACCGTACAAATGATCTAGATAAGAGCTAATTTTTGTATGCAATTCTATATATGACAAGCCCCATGGGGTCATTGGCAATTATTAATGTTCTTCTTAACTTAGTGTTGCTAAAATTATAAAAAAAACACATTGTGCAGTACTGTTTTATGAATAAGTGTATTATATCAGTGTAAATGGACATTTCATTTTTTATTATATCAGAATTTATTTTGTTTTATTTCTTTCATTTCATTTATAATTTTTTAAAATAATTTTTGTTTTTGACTTTTCAATATGTTTGCGCCACCCTCCTCGTAGAGTTATCACTCCCTTCCCCCCCTAGGTGGGGCGCGCCTCACAATTTCAGAAACGCTGATGTAAGTCCATTCACTTCAGCACAAACAATTGTAAGGAAATGTATTTTTATAGTTATGTTGGCATAGAACTCTTCAAAAATTTGCATCAATAACGACAAGTATAAATGGAATTATAAACTGTGTCGTTGATAGACTTAAAACAGTTTTTTGCAAAATGTATTTTTCGTATTATGAAATCTTGGTTTCGACCTATAATGGAACGGCCTTCTGATATTTTTTAACTGAAATGAAGTATAAAATTATTTCACATTTAACGATTAAAATCCGTTCAGAAAAGCAGATGTTTGATGCTATTAAAATAACAAATGAAATACATTGCAAGCAACATAAAAAAATTAATTTGATTTCCCAGAAAAATATCTGCTTCGTTTTAGTTTCATGGAGGAAACACATTATTAGTATTCTGTACCCGTTGTGGGAAATATCTTTTTGTGTTAATTCTTTTTACGTTAGTTTCTTTAAAATAATTTTTTTTTTTTTACTTTTTTCCCCCAACCTAATAAAAAAAATCAGATAGTGCATTACTATCTTAAATTAATCTCCAGTAAAGGTTCAAAAGTCTTGGCACGTGTGCTCTAAAAATACTTTAAAAAAAAATATTACCAAATAAGTGTTAACCAAAATTAAATCAAATCTGCGTAGGTAAGGTTCTTTGCGGCGGGGGGGGGGGACGTAGAAGATTTAGTAAATTTATAGATTAACTGTGGTTGATTTTTTAAAAAAAATATTTCGTATTTCTGTAAAAATAAACTTTTTCATACAGAAACATTTTTAAATTACAACGAGTTTTAATTTTTCTTTTTATTATTTTTAAAAAAATTATTTTCATTCGGAACACGAATAGACGGAAAAATAGATGTTTATGCAGAAAAAAAATTAAGGGCATTATTTGGATAACTCAGAATAATCAATTTTGGAAAGGTCCTCTGCATTGTTTTCAATATCACTCTTAAATTTGAATATTTTAATCTGAAAAAAAATGCATCCCACACATAAAATTGTTTTTCAATGGAGAAATTGACTTAGAAATGACTGTTTTCAGTTGGAATAGTATTTAAATTTCATTTCTACAAACTAGTTTCTATAGTTTTAATCAAAATATAATCCCAAGAATTTTAGGTATGAATTCGGGTATACATAAAAGTGCTAATAAATTGGATTTATTACTTTTTCTATATTTATTAAAAGTAGGGGCATAAATAAAATAAACTTTCCTTAAAACTGATTTCTATTGAATTATTAAAAATAAAGTTTATTAAATAAACTATTCGAAACATTAAATGAATTACAATAAGGTAAAATTAAATCATAAAAAGACTAATTACCACTTCTTTAAAAATTGAAATTAACTTTAATTAACATAATTGAAGTTATTTTATTACTTCCACGAACATAAAAGTACATCACATAAATTAACTTATCAATACACAAGTCTTTATTTTTTTCCCCAATTCAGTAAATTTTAATAATGTTTGGTATAAATAACTTCTATTATTCGTTACATTTTGAATAAATTATGATTGGTGAATTTTTAATATTAATAACTGTTTATTTTCTATATAAAGTATCTTTTAAAAATTCTTTCCTTTTCGTTATTTCTTTTGGAAAAAAACTATATCTTAAACAATAGTGCTAAAACTAAGTTTAAATCCTTACCGCACTATTGAATATGAAATACAGAAATTTATCTGTATTATGATCATTATGATGAATTTCAAGTAACTACGAATACTTTTTGAGACAAATTTCTATGCATTTATGGGATATTTCGGAGACATATCCCAGTTCACCATAATCTAAGTGTGACATGACCAATTAAATTAATTATCCCAATTTTAAACTGGAAAATTTTAGACGCTTATAGTATGTTTCATCCCTCTTCCCAGTTTGCTTGTTTTAATTAAAATATATCTACAAAAGTACTCTAAACTACAAGTAACATAAAATTTTTTAAAAATCATGTTTGGTAAAGTGTATCATCTTCAATCCTATGCAATGCATTGTTTGTTTAAAAATCTTCCTTAAAAGGAAAGTGATAATCTTTCAGACTTTAAACTCAATAAATTTTATAGATGAATGCGTTTAACTTTTGATATACACGCACCGATTTTCCTGGTTTTCACACAAATTTTCCCGGTCTTTGTAGATGTTCTTGGTTATTTCTTTTTACATAGTTCTTACTGCCTTCTGATTTTCCTCTTATCGTTTATCAGCCTCATGCTACACTTATCTGAAATTTTAAGGAAATTTCTTTTTATTTTAAAAAAATGCGGATAAAAAAATTCAAAGGTACTAGGCTGCAAACATCACATCTGAACAGTATTATAGATGAACGGACCTTATACAAAATTAATTGTCTTAAAATGTCAAAGTATGTTTTAAATAATGAAAAATGAGCATTTTTTGCATCATAAAATGAAAAACTTGTATGTAAAACAAATTCAGTGTAAAATTGTTTCAAACAAAAATCCAATGCATCTGTCTATTTCACTGAATCTGACGATATATTTGCAAGGAAATATGGACTGGTGATTGCTAATATCACAACTATTAATGAATTTATGCTGCAACAGATACTTTTAAGAGTTACAGAAAATTTGAGTACTAGTCTTCTTTTACACCAAATGTTTTGTAGTTTCTATCCAAGTTATTTCTATGAAAAAATATACATATTAAAAGTGTATGTTAAGAGTTTTAAAAAATAACACAACTCAACAGTTTGTTAAGAAAATGAAAGATCTTGTAAAAAGCATCTGAAAGAGTATCTTGAGTAAATGTGTTTCAAAATTATAAACTTCTTGATGACTGAGTGCATCATGCATCATCCAAATATCAAAAACTTTTGTGCTCATTATTTCATAATATAATTAAAAAAAACAAGAAACATACGTTTTTCTAAAAATAAACTAATTACTAACTTATTTCTAAAAAAAATAGGATACATATATATATGTATCATAATAGGTCTCCATTTTAGTGCGAAGACTCTTTCTGTATCTTCAATTGCTATGTGTCTTAGAATCCAATTTCTTTCTTTTTTGGCCTTATTGGTAATACAACTTTCTCTCCTTTATTATTTTATTTTATTATACTATATATATATATATATATATATATATATATATATATCCGATTTTTTAGAAATATGGTAGTAATTAGGTTTATTTAGATTTTTTATATAAATCATTTTATATTCTATACCAGCTGTCCTAAGACAGCAATGTTTATAATATATTGCAGCATCCATATGTTTTAAAATTCTAATATCTTTTTTTCAAATTCTAGTAAATGTTTTAAATTCCAATACATGTTTTGCTTATCTTTAGTGTTTTAATAATTTCAGTCTCTATAGTAAAGAGTTATTAACTATATATATATATATTTTAAAGAATAATGCATTTCAAAAGTCGATTCACAGCAATAGAGAAGATGATAATCGTCTTTTGGCTTTAAACAAAAGATTAAATATTCATCTCAATACTATTAAATACCCACGAATTTTTTTAACACCAAAATTCCACAAAAATCCAATAAAATTCCGTAGTATTACTAATGGGTATAATACATATATAACGAAGTCTGGGAAGATTTTACAATCCCTTCTTCAAAATACTATCGATAGCTTTCAACACACAGCAATAATTAAAAATAGCTTAGAGATTGTTAGAGTCACGAAGGATATGAAAGTTTTTTCCATGCACGGCTTTGACTTCGAGGACCTTTTTAATTCTATTGATATAGATGATATGATTAGAGTTCTACATTTAATTTATGATAAATATGATTTGCATAATTCAATGAAAAAGGAAAAATTTGATATCCTGGTTAATCTTGTTTTACAAGAAAATTTCATAGCATTTGATCAAAATCTTTTTAAACAGATCAGAGGATTACCTCAGGGTGGTACTGCCAGTAATAGTTTAGCTAACTTATATTTACATTTTTTTGAAATTGATCATATTTTTGATGAATCTTTCTTATTATACCGTTATATAGATGATGTAATAGGTTTTGGTAAAAATAGTGAATTCAAACCAAATATTATGTTCTACCCTGACAATCTCAACCTTCTTAAAACTAATTTTAACTCTAATATGGTTGAATTCCTAGATTTAGACTTGCATCTTATTGACAATAGAGTAGTCTGTAACATTTATGACAGAAGAGATTCTTTTAGTTTCCATGTAATTAAAATTCCTGTATGGAACAGCAATTTGCATCTATCAATTTACAGAAATATTGTTTTTAATTTTTTACTTAGGAATGATAACTTAACTACCAACAAAATAGATAAATTTAATAATATCAAGAAATTTTTCCAATGCTGCTTAGATCATGACTATCCTTTTAACTTCTTAAGAACATATATTCATCACAAATACATTAATCGTCTTGCTATTTCTGATTTCAAAACCACCATACAACAATAGGATTTCAAAGTCAGCATTTTAGTGGTTTTGCTGTGAAGATTCTGTTTTAACACTCTTCACACAGTTTATTTTTTAAACACCCTTCTTAAAATTCCTATAATATGAAAAATTTCTACATCTTTAGCAACCAAACCAGATTTCTACATTTTGACAACCAACCAATTTTCTACTTTTGTGACAACCAACCAAGTTATAGCCTACCAAATTTGAATGTCATCTTTCTTGACGTCTTCCTTACAAGCTGGTATAAAGGATGCGTTTAAGTGCAATTTAGATTTTTATCACAACATATAAAAGCTTTCCATCGGTTTCAAGAGTGTTGGATCTCCTGAAATAAGCTCTGTGAGCAGAAGTTTTAAAATCTTTTTGGAAGAATCCTTTTACTGGGTAATTCTTTTGATATTTTTCTGCTTAAACATTTTGGGAGAATTTTTGCTTAATAGTAGTCGGTTGTTCTTTCATATTTCTATGAGATTTTTTATACTTTGGATTTTTTATACTTAGAATTTTTATACTTCAAATTTCTATTTATTTTATTTTGGTCTTTCCTACCGAGTTGCAAAGGGGGAAGGTTGGCACCTTCAAACTAGTTTAACCCCACTTATTCGGTCCTAAGTCCGAAATTGCATTTTGACTCGCTAGGTTCTTATTTGTATTTCATTAGATTTGATCTTAATTTTTTTTATTTATTTTTTCCCCCTGTTATGTTCTATATTTTATATAAAAAATTTTTCCATATATATATATATATATATATGTTGTTGGAATAGATTCTTTATATGAGATTGATAAGGCAGTACAGTGATTGAATAAACTTGTTTATTATCCATCTTGAACACATAAGACATTACAGGGACGACACAATGGAAGCACACACAAACACAATGCAGCCGGCTACATGTTTACGCAGACAAAATACAGAAGCGAAAGAGCACGGTCCCCAGGAATCTCGGTATTTATAGGCTTCTCAAATCACATGATCTGAGTGGGTAGCTAGATGTAATTTAAAATACTGCCGTTAGGCGGTAGGTTAACTTATTACTAAAACGTTGGTCCTGAAGGGATGGACGATTGGTAGTTAAAAGTTATTTTAAAGGATTATATTACTGGGAATCATTACATATATATATATATATATATATTTATATTTATAATTTTATTATCTAGTAGGGAAACAGAAATCATTTGAATTTCAAAGATAAATGAAACTAAAGCAGATATTGGAATTGCTGACATAGGACTCCTCTTAACTATAAAAATAATTTATATTAAAGGGGGGGGGGTTAACCAGTTTTGTGATCAGCCAACATTCTCCCATTCTGTCTATAATACTGAGCGAAATTCTATTGAAAATAATGGATAGAATTTCTAAATCCAGTACAAGAAAAAAGTAAGGTACCTAAAATTACATTAAAAAATGCATAGCACGCACTGAATCTGTGCACAAAAAACAAGTTATATTTATATATATCTATCGGAAATGAGATTTTATATAAATATAAAATCTCATTTCTAAATATAAGAGTTTTCCAAATCACTCAGTTCTTTGTTTAACAGATATCTAATCTATACGCTTTACATCAGGCGTATGGTTAAAATACATTTGGTAGCAAATGCAAAGCCTCCTTACAACTCGATTGTGTAACTAGTTCCTTCAGTGTTGATTATTCTCCTCCACGCGCTGACATTTTAATTATTTTCTTATGTTCTTGATTTGCTTATTTTTAACTTTACCTCTTATTCTCTTTTGCTAAAACATACGCCAGTGGAAATTGTTCTTGCTTTAAAAAAATAAATTTCTGAATTGTCAAAACAAGTATAGCGTTCGCGTTGAATAAGAACCTTTGTTATTCTGTCAAGTACGATATTAAATATCATATTTCTTTTATAAATATTCATTTTTCGGTAAAACAAACTCATGGAAGAATGTTGTCACCTTTTCTTTTCCAAAACGGTTATTTTGTATGTCCGGGTTTTCGGACAATAAGAGCATGGCCTCATTTGACGACTGTTCTTTAAATTGCAGCCCACTCACTATAGTGATACTCATCACGCTTCTTCCGGTATTTTCTATCTTCAGTGTTCCGGAAGTTAAGATTCATAATACTGATGAGATTTTTTTTTACATGTGTTTGATGATATTTTGGTTATTCTTGCTAAATTTATATTTCCTGCATCTTTCATTAGTTTATTGTGTATTTATTTTTGTTTTAATATCTCTATCTTTAATGTGATAGCATGCTCTGTTGGAATCCTGAAAGAAATTAAATCTATATGCATAAAATTACATTCATATAAAATGAATGTTAATATATACATAACTCACTTTAGAAATACTTCACAATTTCCTAGATTCTACAATTTGCTTTTCTTTTATCAATCATTATTTTTTTTATATGTTTACAAAATATTCCCAAGCTTTCTTACTCAGGATAAATATTTTTTCTGTTAAATTCATTATGTTTCCTAAATGCTTTGTCTTGAATACTTTAAAAGAGTATTTTTGATGTGTAACATCTTTACTCTCGGTTGCTGGATATTTGTTGGAGTGATTTTGTGAAAAGGGACGGAAATGCGTAACAGGAAGTCGGGGGAAGCGCGCGCTGTTTGATTTGACCAATTCAGCTCCTTGGGGGTGTATCTTCGCTAGCCTCGTCTCGGGGTCCAACTGTAGTAGCAATTAAGACGCCCGCCTACCGCACATACCAGCAAGTCTTGTCATTTTGGTGGTCGCATACATTTCTCCGAATCAAACAGTAAACAAAATAAAAGATTTCCTGCATTTTATACTTTTACCGTATCCCGAAGGTGGTTCTGCTCTTTTTTTAAAAAAAACTATCATTCGCTTCTTATGAATTTGAGTGGTGATTTTAACGTTAACTTCAGTTTGCCAGAGGCTGAGCCGCTCATAGCTTTTCTGAAAGATGAACTCAAGCTCGAAATGAACACTAATCGAAATGTTTCGACAACTAACAGTAGTACAGTTATTGACGCCGTTTTTCAACAATTTTTAAATACTTTGAAATCACGAGTATATGTGTCATACTTTAGTTTTCATAAATCTATTGTCTCCACTCTTCCCCAAATTGAACAATAATAAATATTTTTGATAAAAATCTGCATTACTCCTTGTGTTAATTAAATAAAATTTTCATTAAAGATGTAATTATTCGATAGTAAATTATTTCCAGTCATAACCGATTCATTTCTTTCAGGATTAAAAACACTATTGCGTATTTACAATGATAACAAGTCAGATGTTAAACATCATATGCGACTACTGTAAGACTCGTTTCTTTTTCTGTGTGTTTGTTATAATTTTTATTGCTCTTTTACACACGTAATTATTGTTAAATATTCCGAATATTTTCCTATAAAAGTCATTACAGCTATTCTTAACTGCTATAAGTCATTTGTTGGTTATGATTCAAAAAGCTTAAATTTACTAATCAATAATTCTCAATGTTTATATTTAAAAATGGCTCTACGATATCCTATTCCATTTAATTCTATTTATATACTTCTGTCTCTGAAAGGCAGATGCTGTTGTATTCACAGTCAATAAAGTTTTTGAATCTAAAATACATTGGAATAAATATTAGCACTGAGTGCAATTGACCGTGACACAATGTTGATCGAAACAGACTGAATTAAAAAAATTTTCCTCCTGTAAGAATTCCATCACAAAACTAAGAATAAGATCTAATTATAAGAAAAAACTGGAAAAATTCCCACATCTATCACCCCCATAACTATACTCTACAGTTTCATTTGTAGTGATCAATTAAAGTTTAAGAGTGATGCCAAGCTCTGTGACCTATTAAACCAAATATTCTATTTAACTCTTGTAGTTGTTGTTGTTACTCATGCCACCTATCTGGCGATGTCAGTTTGAGGTCCATGAAATTTATCGTGGCAAACGGCTTGATGTACGCTGTCGTCAATCGTATGTGGGTGACAGTACGCACTTAGGGTCGGTTCCACCCTAATTTTGAGGGATAACACCCTGGGGGTGGTCCGGAGCCTCCCACCTCTATTTCCCTTCCACCAGCCTCACAAGAGGACTTGCGGCTCGACGGCTATTTAGAGTACCCCCATGCCACAAAGGCACTATATATTTACTAACATCCATGTCTTCACCGGAATTCGAACCCAGGCCCTACGGCACAGCAGTCAGCGTCACCAACCACTGTACTGGATGGGGCGATTCTGTTTAACTATACAAATGAAATATAATTTCTTATCACAATATATAGAAAAATGAATTTCACAATAACAACAAAGATTTCAAGTTCTTCGACATGATTAATAATTATATAATTGCATGTGATTTATGGGACATAATAATTTTGTGATAGATTTCCGCCCCTTCCCCCGCAATTTTCCAATATGGCTATGTCCTATCCTCTATTAAGGTATCCGACTACTTGCAACTACTTTAAAAAAAAATGAAGGTATGGGGATCTTTTTTGTGGTTTTTAGATTTGTTTAGTACCTTTTAAGAAAAATATGCTAAAATTAAGAAGAAAAAAAGAAATTATTACTAAAATGGGGGAAATGGGTAAAAATTTACAAATAAGAACATAAACAGGGCCCATTCTGTACCAAAAGTTTATGAACAAACTTTCAATTTTTCAATTCTGATGTGTTGTTACGTTATTCATTTTTGAAATGATCTTCAGGATAAGAGATATTTTAATTTTTACAAAAACTAAAGCACTTTATCTTAGTTATTATAAGAAAATGCTTAAAAAAGCAGTGATTATATTCACATAAGGAACTATAAATTTTGTAATAAAACAATGATTGATAAATTTGAAGGTTAAAACACTTCTACTATTACACAGAACATACACAAAAAATTTCAGTTAATTATTTTTAAATCTTTTTGAGCAATTGGTGCTGTCCCTGTTTGATAATTTTCGAAAAAACACATTTCGATTAAAACGCGTGTTAAAGTATGACATCGTGCTTAAAGTAATGGCATCTGCTTTTACTAAAACACTTGCAGTTTTTTGTTCTAGTGAACGGAAAATAATAAACTTGGTATTTTTTATAAAGCTGATAAGATGGCCTTAAAATAAGATCATAAAAGAAATTTGTCAATTTTTGGCAAAATTCACAATTTTAGGGTAGTCGGATACCTTAAATGTATTCATGTCAATTATCATACTCCTGTATAATGATAGTTTTGTAATGTACATCTGTTTACTGACTGTAACCAATTACATTTTTCCAAATCAATATCCATAATTTGTTTTTGCTTATTCTATTTTTACATGAAAAAGGACATAATGGGAATCTTTTATGTAAACTGAATTTTGTCTTGTTAAAAATACACTCGAGTAACTTTGCTAATTCACACACACAATTCTAGCCAATTCATCTCCAAAACCTCTATGCTAACTTGGGAAAAAAGGAATAGTTGAAATTTCCTATTATATTTTGTTTGTAAGTTAGTCTCCAGAAAAACACTTTCATAAAATTGTTTAATTAAATATTAGTAGCCTAGCCCAAGGTAATCAATTTGCTGTAATGGACAATCCAATCTTATTGAAGAACCAGTTGATTGTGCACTGTTCAGAATTTATATAATTTCTTCAGTAAAAAAAAGGAAATGTAAAGAAGAGAAAAAAGAAGTGTAATGATGAAAACGGAGTTAATGAAATTCAGGATAATGAGTTCCTTATCAAAAATACAAAAGAAGAAACATGCATTTAATGACTTCCTTTCGTTTAAATTATAAGTAAGATTTTGTTTTGAAATTTTGAAACGAGTCACAAAAATTGAGGCTCATGAGTATTTTGATGATATATTTCTAATTACTACAAGATAAATATATTTAAAACGTGTATATTTAATTAAAAAATTTATCTAAAACTTAAAAAATCTCCAACGAAGTTTGATTGAAGAAATTCCTTTCAATATATATCTGAAAATATAAATTATTTTGCATAATTTTTTTCGGTATCATCGTTCTGCATCAAATATTTTTGTAAGCAAAACTTCTCAATATTTTCAAAGAGTGTTGTAGAAAAAGGTAACAATAATCCTTTAACAATAAAACCAGCTGTTGCAATGTCACCACTTCTTATGCTGATCATAAAAACATCACCGAAATCTACAATTAGAACACAGCCTTTTGTTTGCAGAAATCATCAGTCTAGATCCACCTACTGATGTTCAAACCCCTACAGTTCAAAATGTGGCAAAGAAAAACAAAAGTGTCATCTTTAAAAACGAAAATAATAAACAACTGGGGGGGGGGAGAAAACGAAGGGAGAAAAAAAAGACACACACACAAAGAAAAGAATTAGGTCTTTCCTCTTCATCTCCAACACACGAGCCGTAAAAAATAAAACGGATCAGGGTGTATGTATATACAACTAGTAAGAGAGAGAGAAAAATGAAGCAGGAAAGATTCGCTTGGACGATCATACGCACATCGAAGAAATCGTTTGCGCTTCGGGGGGGACCAACCACGTTCGAACACAAAATACAACAGGACCAGTTCAAAGTAGGCTAGTAAGATCTCTACCTCTTCTCTCTCTCTCTCTCTCTCACTCACTCTCCGTTGTCCCACTGGATCATCTGGTAAGTGAACGACCTGTTGCTATCCCCCCCCTTGATTCTTGGTGACGTCAACAGGTAAGCCTATTTTTGGTTGGCGGGAAGGGGTTCCAGAGAGTGATTTCCCTCCCCCCTCTTTGATATAAAACAAGCGTTAGTTTTAGTTTAGCTTCAGTTTTACTCGCTCGCTCATTTTGGTTGGACTTCCACCTACTACTATATAAATACTGTGCCAACTCTCTCACTCTTGTGGACTTACTTTTATCGTTTGGTATTTCTAGTAGACTCCTTCAGCAAGCAGACGATCTCACGTAGGCTGAACCTGAGGTCGGCCGAGGATTTTTGTACATAATTTACAGGTTGGTATATCGAATGTTTTTTTAAAAATTCATTCATTAGATTTTTCGATCTTGGGAATATTTTGATGAAAATCACTAAATTTGTAAGAATATGAACATAAAATTAAGAGAGGAACTACCATTAAAATATTCAATGGATTTATAACCTCTTTTTCGTGTGTGCATCTCTACTAAGTCATTTTTTAAAATAATTCTATTGTTCATACTTTGGTGTTTTAAATCTTAATTCAAAAAATGCTTTTGAAATAAATGCAGAAGTTAAAATTAAACTTATTTCATAAGTTATAATTTTTTTATATCGTTAAAATGAAAATTATATTTTTTGGGGGGAGATCACCCTTATATGTCACTTAAATTTAAGAAATTGAAACTTATCCTCAATGGAGAGATTTCATCTGGAATTGAAATCGTAAATTGTAGATGACAGTTCCTATTAAAAGGAAATATATGGGTATATACATATATTCTTTCGCACTGCATCGAACTAAAAAACTAAAATTCTTATCGATTGAAATTTAAGAAAAAATAATTTCTTCAAAAGAAAAAGTGTTGTGGTTATTTTAAATTTTAAACTCTATTTATGTATCTTCTAAATTATATGAATTATATAAGCTATACTCACAGTTTTTTAATTTATACTTACCGTAACTTATTTTTTTAAACTATCTTTTAATCATAAATATTTTGCAAGTTATTTTCATTCCGTTTTCTTTTGTTTTATGTATACTAATACTTCTACTGGTAACCATAATGCATGGACAAAATTAGTATGTTTTTTATAATTCCAAAAACTTATTTATAAAGCTTAAAATATCGAGATTAACGTGTTTTTTCATGTAGTTCTCCTTTCATATTTCCTTTCCCTTTCTCGTACTCAATTTTGAAATAGAAAAAACATTGCAAGATTAATTCTTATAAAAATATGAATATTCACAATTATTACAAATAAAACAATTCGAAGCATTATATAGCAAAAAACTAAATTCTGCAAATTTTTTAAAATTATATATGAATATTTAAATTTGTTTTTTTTTACGATAGTTAAGGGGAAAAAAGTAGCGTACATAACAATAAGTATAAAAATTTTACGATTCTTGAAGCATTCATCTGATTTATTCATACCCAAACTATTTTCATTTGACAAGAAGTTCCCTTTTAAAAATGATATTGTCCATATAAGGAAATAAGGATAAGTTATTAAAGGGATAAGTCATGGATGTAATTTTCAGAACGAAACAATTTTTAAAATATTCAAAATGTTATT
This sequence comes from Trichonephila clavata, assembly GCA_019973975.1. Lineage (NCBI taxonomy): Eukaryota > Metazoa > Arthropoda > Arachnida > Araneae > Nephilidae > Trichonephila > Trichonephila clavata. The sequence continues at coordinate 181,797 of BMAO01028638.1, read as the reverse complement.
CAGCTTGAATATGATATAATTTGATATTCTTAAAATTGACATTTTAGGATGGCAACGGGAGCTTTTAAATTCATGTTTTATAAAAAAAATATTTTAGCTTTCTTATTAATGTTTTTGGGAAGAATTTAATATATCATCTCTATAAATTTTAATTAAATTAGTTACAGAAAAATAAGAGCTGTTATGAAAAATAAAAAAAAGATGTATCAGAAAAATTTTTATAGTTCGTAAGTCACAAAACTCGAAATGAATATGTCTAAATTACAAGATCATTAAACGGATATTTTCTTTAAAACTAATGCAATGCGAGCCCATTTTCTTCAGGAAATGTAAAGAAATTAGTACAGTTGATATTTGTTAAAAAGCGTGATATTTGTGACAGAAAGAAAAAAAAAGCACACAAATTCCTAGAATATTAAAACTAATCTTTCAGAAATTGCTTTAAATTAATACATTTTATTAATAAAGACAGTAACTTGAGTTTATGTTTTAATTTTTTAAAAATTCTCTATCAGTTTATTTATTAAAAATATGCATTTTTAAATCACTAAGTAACGAAATTCTTTAAAAATTTTTTTTTCTATGTTTGTGCATATAGTGTTTAGTTGCACAAGAAAAAAAACGATAGGTAGGATATCTTTTATCAACTGGCATAAATTGTATTTCATAAAGTTTTCAGAAATAAATGTATTCTTGAGAGTTAATAGTCAAAGCACATAAAAAACAAAGCTTCTCGAAATTATTTTTTTACTTGCTTAGAGCTTTGTAAAAGGGTATTTAAAATGAAAAAAGGCACTGAAACAATACTTCGAAATAAGAAATGGTAAGATGTTTTAGTTAAACATCTTAGACAGAAAATTGCTTCTACTTCATGTGTATTTTAAAACATCGGTATCATAATCTTCTTATAATTATTAACAATAAATGTAAAAATAAAAATATACGAAAATAAAAATTAAAAAAAAACTTTATAATGTATAAGACTAAAGAAAGTAGGACGCTTTTTTACAGTGAAGTATAAGAAAAGACTTCATAATTATTTAGTTCTATAATACACCTTCTATACCATCTTAAAAATCAATAGAACATGTCTTAAATGAATCTGATATTTTGTATATGATTTATATTCAACCTTAATAATTAAAAAAGCATAAAAAATTAATTATTAAAGTAATACTTCCTACATACGTATATTTTTGCAAATCGATAGTAAAGATGAAATTTTTCTATTTATTGGTATATTTTTAAAATTCTGAATTTTTTAATATATAAAGAGAGCCGTACTAACTCATGAGAATATTTTCATCATTTTTCTTCAGGAAATATTTTGAAAAATGGTTCTCTTCTCAAAATATAAGTCAATACAATCTTTAAATTCGATGAAATACAATTCGATAAAGTAAAAATTAAATAAATAAATAAAAAACTTAAACAGTTTTTGCGGTGTTAATATAGACTACAAGGATTATTCGTTTTCGTTTATAATAATCGAAGGTAAAATTGAGTTTCTTAAATTCATCATCGAATTTTAATTAAATTATTCAAATCTTCGTTGAAGACATTTGCTTTCGGGATTTTTTATTGTCACGTTTTCCATATTTCCTGTTTGATATCCTGTCTTTTCTTCTGAATTTATTTATTACTTTCTCTTTTTCTTTCTATTTTAATTCAACTTAAGGCATATATTACAATAATGAGATATTTTCAACTTTTACTTTTTTTAAATGTCCTTACATGCTCTCTTTTAAAAGAAACACACTGTTAAATGTTTTTATTTCTTCCTTCTTTTCTGCACTTATAAATTATTTCTTCTCAAATTTATAAACTAACGCATGAGAAAGATTTTGAGTTGTTTTTTCAGAATTAAAATCTTATATGTTTCTTAGTCAAAGAAAAACTGGAAGGTAGTTGTTTTGCAAGAAATACAATAAAATCACGTTTACAACAGCATTTTTAGAGTCTCATGTAAAAATTGGCTTTGAGAGAATTATTATTGTAAAGGGAGATGACAGTTTCTATAAAAATTACACAGTCTAAAAGTATAATTATAGGTAGAATTCTGAAAAATGTTCCTACGATATTAATAGAAAAATTCGGTATAAAGTAATACCCCGAACTTAGCATTAGTTGAGACTGAGTGATAAACGCGGAAGTTGAGGTATAGTTTCGCATATAAATACATATATTTTTAGTTGAGGCCGGAGACATAAGAAAATAACAATCAGAGAAAAACATTTAATAAAAGCTTAGATAACACAATAACAAAATCGTGAACCGAAGTTATTTCGATGTAAAAGGTTTCATAAAATCTAACAAAGTAGTTTGCCGGTTCAAAGATTTTTTTTCTCTAGCAAAAATCTTCTCGTAACATGATAATAATTTTTGCATTCCTTGTTTTGTTGAAAAAATACGTGTGTTGTTGGAATGTATATTTTCTAGAATTTTTAACCCTTTTTCAATTAAACTCTCTGAGGACTTCTGTCAAATTCTCAACAGTCATTCGATCTTCCGATTGAACTGGGTCTAAAGGCGGTATCATACGTAAATTTTTCATGCAACTTTTCGCCGAATCTGATGGTGAAGGGTTACCGTAAGCAAAACGACATGCTGTGACGTCAGCCGCGCTCTTCCTTCACATTGAAACATTACTCGCCGATTTTTCTGCTTCGAAAACGACCATCCAATATTATTTCTTTTATTTCGTTCGCGCTTTTGTTAATGGAACATCATTTTGTTTAAAATATTATACGCCGTTAAAATATTGTACACTATTAAAATATTATACGCCATATCAGATGCGTTTGTTGTTGATGCAAAAAGTTGTTCGAAAGCCATTGCTATGGCAACGGAATAAAAATTGCACGAATTGGACCAAAAATTGCACCAAACGTGTACGTGTGATAAGGACTTAAGACAAGTTCATCTATGTGTCTTTCGCTTTCGCATACATTTCTATCAGCTCATCAACTGGTTTTGGGAATCCAGCAGTTCCTGAATGTCATCACTATCCACTTCTTAGTTTATTTGCCAGGCAAGATCGACAACTTCAATCACGTTAACAATTTCACCAATTCCCCCCCCCCCCGTCAAACAAAAGGCGAATCGACGGGATTTAAAAAACGCGTAACTTCGAGTTCGCTTAAGTTGGAGAAGCGTAAGTCGAGGTATTACTGTATTTTTAACGAACTTTTAAAAGATTGATCAGAGTCATAATATTCGGTCTGAAATTTGAAATATCTTAAATTTCATGAAGTATTTTAAAAATCAAAAGAATCCAGTAGAAATATTTCGAACTTCATGACCTACGGATAGTGGATTCTAACTTACACCGCATTAAAATAATTATAAAAATTAGTAGAGAATAAAACCAATTAAGTCTCGAAATGATCAGAAGGTTTTCAGTGAAAGGTTAAGGAGAAAAGTGCAAACTCAAGTACCGAAATAAGCTTCTAAATTAAATAAGAAAATTAAGAGTTGTTATCAGTAGCTGACTTACATTAATTTTAAATTCCTCGTGATAATTAAAAATGAAATCGAACCCCAATACAAAAAAGACAACATTGAGATATGATTGTTAAGGGTATTTTTATAGATAAATCATTTAAAAATATTTCGAAGTACTTGCAAAAAATTTGAAATTATTTTAGTTTAACATAAGAATTACTTCGAAATAACTGAAGATAAAATTTAAATTGTTTTCCTTTTATGTTTCTTTGAAAGTTCGAAAAAAAGACAGAAACAATCATTCGGATAAATACTTAAAAATTTTTAGAGAGAAGCCATTAGAAAATTAAACACAAATATTGCATCAAAATGCACACATATTAATATTAAAGAAAATTAATTAGTGACGGTTTGAACGTGTTATGAAAGAAGTGAAATACATTCTACATGTTAAATTCAGATGCATTAAAAATAATGAATAAATAATTAAAAATAATGTTAAACAAGTAATGAACAATTCTCCTTTTTCAATTAAAATACGTTTATTACATTTCTGAAATATAAATCATTTTTTACAAACGCGGAAAAATAAAAAAAAAATTACGAATGTAACACGTACTTCAAAATAATTTTTCTTAATGAAATAATTTAAAAAATTCTTATTTTTATATAGCTGTATGATTCATTCCTGAAATAAGTGAATATTCTCTCCATTGGAAATCATGAATTATCCATTTATCTGTTCGTAATGATACATTTTGAATAAACTTTCCTTTTTCAAGAGATGAACTACTAATATTAAAAATAGACTCCAACTGAATCTATTTTTCGGCAACTTTAACACAGAAAAAATTAATTCAACTACTATGAATATAAAGAATAACATGAATTTAAATTTAAGAATCCCATCTTATTTAGAATTCTTATGGAAAAATGATAAAATTAAAATTTGTTAAGCAGTATAAAAAGCTGTTTCTATGTTTTGAATATAATTATTTTATAAAATTTTATAGACCAGTACAAACTAAGGATCGAATTCAAGTTAATTTGAAAGGCATATTAAATAGCTCTGTTATTATATAACTTATTGATGGTATTTTGTTTTAATAAGAATTTATATTTTATTTACATAAAATTTTATCTTAATATGGAAAATAACTAAATGAGAAAAATGTATCCCAGAAACATAAAATAAGTCATAACGCAATTAATTATTCTCTGCCAGAAACGAGAGCAATGACGATATGAAAGCGTACATTTTAGAGGAAGTTTTTCAAACTAATTCAAAATTGCAAGTAATCCACGAAATTTTTTCCCTTCAAAAACGCAGATTAAATTACGAGATTATATATAGAAGGGGGGAAAAACAAAAATTATTGTGGTCATAAATCAGTTGGAAATCCTTAGAAGGATTCGCATATATTGTTCAAAAAAGAAGTTGCAACCAATTTGCTAATACCTAAAAGGAAAACCTAGAATCAGAAGGGTTTTAAAAATAATCTGTTACTTTATTTTCTTCGTACATCAACAAAACTAATTTCGAATGAGGAACATTAAAAGTTTAAAAACACGACTGGTTTGTTTTGGTTTCTCTACTATAACGGATTCACTGAGACGAATCATCGTAAAGGAAGCATAACAATGTCCGTTCCGCTGTTATGGTCACAGTTATAACCATTGTGTCCCAAATTAGAGCACCAATAAGTAGCATCTTTTTTTCCCCAAGCCTATTTCCATTTGAGCGAAAATGAAAATACCCCATGAACAAATAGTGCATTGAGCCGTTAAACGTCAATGTCCCTATTTTCCACCCTTTTATGTTATATGTTCTTAAATTAGAAAAAGACAAATTTTGTTTTTAAAGTTTTTACTTTTGTTTTTCTTTCTTCTAAAAAAAATCGCTTGTGTTATAGCTAATTTTGCTTTCGAAATTGTCATTTGATTATTATTTTCTTTTTACAATATGAAGAAAAAAGTTCGAAAAATAATAAAAACATTTAATAAAAATTTCCATCTTGAATGGAGAAAGTTTCTTTCAAGAAATTTTAATCGTGTAGCGGAACAGTGCGACGTTAATATTCACTCACTCACTCAAGAAATTTTAAAAGGGTATTATGGATGGTTCCATAATAAAATCTTTACTAAATAGATAAAAATTAAATTATTAAAAATTAAATTCTAAACCATTCAATCTTTCTACAATACTTACAAAATTCTATTTAATTTTTAATTGCGTTTAAGCTATGGAATATAAAAGTAAACGTAATATTTAATATTATATTAATTTTAAAATTTTTAAAAATAAGTTTCATTGATTACAATTTGTATTATAATAATGACGTTTAAAGTTACGAAATTTTTCATATTTATGACGCATTAATTTGTAATAGCATTAAAAAAGTAAAGACAAATATTATTGGGATTGAAGTAGTATATTAATATATGTGTGTATGTTTTTTTAAACATATAAAAAAATCTTTTCTGTGTCAATTCTTAAAAATAAAATTCAATATGTGAAGATTATAAGAGTTATAACGATACTTACGTATTATCGCAACAATCGTCAACTCTATCAATAACTCGCCAAGTTGGCAATCCCGATTTCCTATGTGCCGTATGCTTTGAATTGGTATCCATGTGCTTTGTTTCATATGATGTCGCCAAAAGGTTGCGATAATAGGTAAGTAGTAATACTTCTGTACATTAATACGTATTGTTAAACACAAAGAAATAAAAATAAATATCTTTTTTTAAGTTATACAAAACATATGAAAAAATCTAACATATATTTCTTCACTTAATACATTTATTATTTGGCATAAATTATAAAAACTTTCTCAATACATTCTTTTTCCTTTCATTAAATATCTTAGTAATGCGAAGAGAAAAAATACTCTTCATAAGTAAATAAACTCTGGAAAAAAATTAAATTATTTAAAATTTTACCTTTTTATTTTTCAGTCTTGATTTTTGTGATCAGAACATTTTAAAATATTGTTTCTCTAATCTATGGACGATTTTCTTCTAATAATCATTAAAAAAACATTCAACTAAATTTTTTTGCAATATTTAGTTATAGAACAAAAATTATCGCTGCCACTATAAAAATTTATAAAATCCATTAAAATATTTTAATCATAATGAAATAATCTCAAAAAACTAAAAAAAAAAGTATATCTTATTATTTTTTAAAATTTCATTGGTTATAGTTTATATTTTAAGAATTCATAATAAAGTAAATATATTTCATATAGTTTGATATAAGGGATATAGAAAAAACGTAAGTAGTTTTTGATTAAAAATATCCAATTATAGTTTTAACAAACGAAATAGATACAAGAAAAATGTGCAAACGATTCAGTTTTAAAAACTAATTTATACGAAAAAAACAGCTAAGAATTCTTCTTTTTGATCTGATGTAATATATAATAAATATTTAGAATGTATTTTTCGAAACTTTTTTATTTATAAAAGAGATATTTTTAAGTGTCATGAAATACATTACGATTACCACTAATGTATGTTATTAATAACTTTAGAATGTGCATTGAACTAAATAAATCTTAAGCCGAAATATATTGCGTTCCATTCAACCTGGTTCAATGATACAAATCTTTTATCTTCCTCTATGGAGTGATGGAATGTAAATTGTCCAGTTTTTCCTCTTACGGTTCTATTTTTGAAAATCTGCGAAATTAGGAGAATGAGAATTTGTTTTTCGTCCTATGAGGAAATTTCTAAATTTATCTTTTTTTTCCCGCAACTGCAGAAGAAAATATTGAAATGAATTATGAGTAATTATATTTTTCATCCGGAAGTAAAACTGAAATAAAAGGAAGTTGAAATCCAGAATAGCAGCAATTACTGGGGTCTTTTTTACGACTTGAGTATTTCCTGTTTGGCAAGTTGAAAATCAATGATCGTAAAAGAAAAATATTATAAAGTATTTTATGATATTCAACTCAAGATTAAAATTTAAAAGAAAGTAAAACTACTGAATTACTTGGAATTTTATTGTGATGGTTTATTAAATTAATATAATTGTATATTTATGTCCTTTTAACTAAAAAATCGAAATCTTTTAGATATCATTAAAAAAATTTAAACTTTGATATTTATTATCAATGTTATATATCATTATATAGTGAGGATATCAAATAATTTCATATATATCAAAATAAAAAAAAAATTTCAAAAAGTTTTCCTTTTGGAAAACTATTAGGGTTAATATCGTGCTACAATATAATCTTTATTTTATTTAATGTCTTATATATATCTAATCTGTCTAATATATGAATTAATCTTTTCAAAAAGAACTATGCATATTCATAAGAAAATCCTTGCTTTCATAGAATCCCCTTGGTAATATTTTGGGTATAAATTTGGCTATTTTTATTAATAAGAATACATATTGAAAGTAATTAATAATCTAATAGGAACGCTTAATTTATTATACAAATAAAATAATTGAATACTTCTTTAATCTTGTTGGTGTAACGATGTTTTACATATTTTATAAACAAAATTCATTACACATTCTACAAGTTTTTATCTCCATTTTATTGGGGCTATACAAAAAATTTTGTCGAAAACTGTATCTTGTAAAAGAATGAAATACAAGGAAAACAGATACGAGAACAAATTATTTCCACTTTGTTTTAAAAATAGAAACAGGGTAAAATTTCAATAACCATTGAATTTGAGAGCATTATATTAACATTAAGAACAATAAGTATATGAAACTAATTAGAAAAAAATACATATAAATAAATAAAAGGTTAATTATCCAAAAATTTAATGAAACGTATTTATTTCGTAGAGTATTAAAGGGAACAATGTCAGCTAAGCACGAGAAATTTGTGACAACCAGATCTCTAATAAACGGCCCTTTTTGAGTAAATTCAAATCTTGAACAGAAAAAAATAATTTATTCATTTCATTTTCATGATTACTGTATTAATTTTCGGACAAATAAGTTTGTCAGAGAGATTTTTAGCAATAAAATTCAAACTAAATCATAAATATTTTTACATTTATAATTATACATATAACGTCTCTGCTAATAATCGATAGAAATCACATAAGCTTCTGCAACGGTCGCAGTTAATAGTTCACCTAAATAATCACTCTGGATGTTCTTAAGTATAACTAGTCATTTTGATTATGATCTTACTCTAAGTCTTTTGACTTAGTAAGATCATAATCAAAATGTTGTGTATGAGATTTTTTTATATTGTTAGTGTGTATTTTTATAGATGTTTTCACTTCACTTCATTTAAAGATTATGCACCAATTAAATGCTTTTTAAGTCGAATATTTATCAAGCAACTTAATAAGAACAAGATCTTTAGTCATGAATCATCAATGCAAACTTAAGAACGTTACTTTTAATTATTTGTGTGTACGTAGTTATAAAACAATATTGATATGGTTATCAAGATCTATTTTAACATGGAATAACAAGAACACATACGTGTTTACCCTAAATTCTTTTAGACATATGAATTTTAATTACTAATTTAATGTTGCTTCTCCCCCCCCCCTCTCTTTGGTGTGTTTGAACTAACAGTTAATTTATGATTCATACAAGTATATGTCTCTTGCACTGCAATTACATTTTACTTTTAAATGTATATAAAAATCGGAAAAATAACCGAAAAGATCAGTCAGCTGATATGCTTTCCTGGAGATTTGACCATGGCTTAAGATTACAGCTTGATGATTCATTATCGAGCTCTAGTGCAGCTTTAAATAGTGTTACATTAATGAAAGAAATCGAATGATATAATTTCAAGAAACGTTTTTAGAGAGCATATTATTTTGATTACAATTACAAAGTAACTGCTGAAGATATGACTGGTTGTTTATTATTTCAAGCCCTAATTCCTCTGTTACCTGTATCCAAATGCAAAATGGGTCATTCAACCTGTTTAATAGTTATTTACGGCACATCAGTAAACTCGACTTTAAACAAAGTATAGAAGAAATCCTAGTCTGCTTAGTAGTTATTTACAAAGGATCAATAAACCCAGTGTTGAAAAGAAAAAGAAAATGTGTATTGTAATAAAACGTGAATGCTTCGATCGTTAACTTTTATTTTATACATAAATATACACATTACCTTGCTTAAATGGCTATTTTTTCGTATTGCGTGAAATTTCTAATTATGTTTATGCTTATGGATAAGTTTGCACTTATTAAAAACTTTGCTTGCTTATTACGGCATACTAAAAATTATAATGAACTTTCAGAAGTTGTAGTTTACTTTTTTGTGTAGAGAGCTAATTATTTATATTCTCTCTTTGCAGTTATTCCATGAGAAAGTAAATAAAAACAGATCGTCATGAAGTTAGCGTGGATGTTTTGTCTGCTCCTGGCAGGTAAGCAATTATTCAACGGTTAAATTTTTTTGCCATACTTATTGTTATTCTACTCATATTACACATATCAAACTCATTAAGAGAACATTTTGTATCTCAGATTTCCAAAGATTTGTTGAGGATGTCTGTAGAGAGTACTTACCTTTACTAAGTTCCAATCTTAAATAGGTGTGACAGTGATTTAAATTTACTCAGCGGTAATTTAAGTTAAAAACTATGGGTAATATAATATAGTTAAAAAATTAAGTTAAATTTAGAAGCTTAAAATTAAAAGGGAATATGATCAGGAGGGCTATTTCAGAAGAATATCTACCTATGTAATTGCTTTATTCTTTTATTTTCTGAGCTCGGTTTTAAACGTTCGTATAGGTGTATATTTTTGTCGTTTATTGGACTTGTATCCTTAGGCTTAAGTGGTCATTTTATAATTTATTTCAATAACACCGGGATACAAAAGAGGATATTAGCACTGAATTGAATCTATCTGATTTGTCTCACAACATTGATAAGATAATGATAGATTTATAATTTTTTGGAAATTTCATAGCATACATTTAAAATCATTATTATTAAACACCATTATAAGATAAAAATACAATGATATACTTAAAAATCTAAAAAATAATTGAAGTTAAAATATTTATTTTGTACTCTTTGCAACATAAAATGAAAGATTTTAATAAATTATAAAATATTTTAACACTTCATAATACGATTTCGTAGATGCAAACCATTTACATGAATCTTTTACTATTTTATAAAGAATTTCTTAGAATATTAATGTTCGCGATTTTTTCCTCGGAAAATCGGGTTCAAATATAAAAAAAAGGAAGTTTCTAGAATCTTCGTTCAATCAATCGTAAATTTGAAGTAAAGCTATTTGAATCTTTTACTGCGATAAAAAAACGAAAATAGCTCGGTCTATTCAAAACAAAATTTATGCAGAGCTCTTACAAGAACAAAGATTCTGAGAAGGGAACGCATTCTCTTTAATTCAAACAGAATCAAAATAAATCTTTTCGTTTTAGAATCCTTGAATCCTCCAAGCCACTTACTACACTCTGACATCAATAAATAATCTTCCTCCACGATCTAGACTTCTTTTCAGACGAAAACAAATAATTTTTACTGACTGATACTCATTTTATCGTCTGCCATAAATAATATCTCTGCGCAGTAAGCTGGCTTTTCAGAAACGAATACCAAGGGACTGCGTTATGTTGTTCTGAGCATTAACTCCATTATTTAGGCTCCATTTACATCAAGTAAGTCATTGTTAACGTAGCACTTTGAAGCTACACCAGGGCTTTTAGTGCCGAGTCGCGATATTTTGAGCCTTGTTCATGTGACGAAGACGTCACGCATTTAAATCAAAGATGTTAGGTTTCATCAATCTAAGAATGATTATTGATTTACCTAAAGGACATTTCTATTCGAGGAAGAACTACTAATTGAAATTTTTTTGAAATATTACCGTATTTACTCGAATCTAATCCGCACTAATTTTTCCAGTGTTAATAATACTGGTGCGGCTTAGAATCGAAGGTAAAACATTTGTTGGATGGAGGAAATTGAGTTTTCACCCCTTTCAATAGGAAAAATGTAACCGTCCATTCTGGCCATTTGAATCGATGACTTATACCATTCCCCTGTTTATCTCCAGTATTCAGTCTATCCTCAACATCGCTGTCTACTCATATTTAGGAAATATTTTTGTATATGCTTTCTTTTAATCACCTAAACATAAAATATTTCGGAAATGGCATCAAGATGAGTTCACTATGATGCAAATATGAAAAGGGAGGCAATTTTATAGGCAGAAAAAAAAAACGGAAACAGAGAAGTGGATGTTGGAAGTTTGACACGGATGAAATAAATATACATCGATGGCGTAAACAAAATGATAAAAAATTTTCTTGTGAATGTTCAAGTATCGGATATAGATGAACCTTTTTAAACAATTTTTAAAATTTTCTCAAAAACGTGTAGAGAACTGGAGGTGCGGCTTAGATTCGTGAAAATACTGAATTATATGATCCGTCATACAACTATATAATATTCTCACCCTTTAAATAATTTCATAAGAACAACTTTGAGAAAGAGTTGTCATATCACAAACTAACTTTTGTTTAAAAGTATAGATGGTATGTATTGAGGATTATTAAATCTTTTCTAAAAGTTTAAAACCAAATTATTCTATATTTTTTTTGCCCTAATAAGGTATAATTTCTAAGCAGTCAGGTCAATTATCTGTATTTACAATAATGAAAATAATATTTTTGCTCCAAATAGCATTAAAGCATTTTAAATAACATTGAGAAGACTCCTTTCTTATTTTTTTCGCTTACATATTAACAAATATTTAATTATTCTCTTGATAACCATAACTGTTTTTACTAAGAGATTTAAATAAAAATATTGTGATACATTGGTTTAGTTCTATTATTTATATATATTATATGATGAAACTTCTCTCATTTAAAATCAATGCTAAAAGTAAATTTTTTTAGTAAATAGAAAAATAAAAATTTACTTGGCAAAATATTTTTTTCTGCTTCGCATTTCACAGTATTTACTCGTAAATTCAACTGTAATTCAAAATTCATCGAGATGATATTTTCTACTCATATTCGATAGACAAAAAAAAAACCCTTGTCAAAATAAAAAGTTCAAAAAATAGAATCTGAAAATTATATATAACGTAATTTACGTCTTATCGGGGATTCAAATATTGCTCCACATGTTCTAAGTACAGCCAGAGAATCTTTTTTCTTTCCTCTTAAGCAGCTTAGGATGACTTTCAAGTTGCATTTTTGAGAGATCACAAGAATCTTCTTATATCATTAACCGTTTACATAGACTTCAATGATTGCTTCAAAATTTACGTCATGAACTCATAATTATAGTTTCCTTCTAAAAGCATAAAATATGAAATACAACAATTATTAAAAGGTATATTATAATAGTTAGACCAAAAACTAAAACATATAAAAATGTTACTTGAGAAATTAAACTGCTTATTCTCGCTGTCGATTGAAATATTAGATACTTTTCAATTAAATATTATAAGTATAAATGCACACAAGAAAAGAATTTTCATTCTAATTATACACCAATTCGCTTCTATCTATTGGGTGTATTGAATACTTTATCTGCTAATAACTACATGCAAATTTTCACTTATGGATTGCAACAAATTAAATTCTAGGTAATCTTTATATGTTTTATTTAAATATCTTTACAATAAGAATTCGTTGCCATTCAAAGAATAAACTGCACTCTCGCAGCTTCAAAGTGAAACGTTAATAAACAATTAATTAATCAATTAATCAAGAAATATATAAATTAAAAATAAATAATTCTATTCGAAGATATCTTTCGAAAAATTTTTAATATGTAGAACTTTTTAGTAAAGACTCAAATATGATAAACGAAAATAGTTATTTTTTCTTCACATTTTATTTTAGAATCAAATGAAGTTCTTGAGTAAGACGTAAATCAAAAGATATCTTCTTAATAGTGATATTAAGCAGTCTGCAAAACTATCACTGGAACGCGAAACATATTTTTTTCAGCTTAAACATATAATCGAAACCTATATGTTGTTTCTGCAAAAAAAAGAAAGACACTCGTAATATGCATTCTAGCAGAAATAAATAATTTCGTAAAAACAAAACAAGCTTCTCTCAATTTGGGAACACATCACAATTCACAATTCCCTGAGTGATTAGACTAATTCTATAAACTAATAAGTGGGAATCTGGAAAACCAAATGATCGGTGAAAAAAATAGAAATGTGAAAGCATCATTAAGGGGAGAGAAAATAAACTTGAAGGGAAAAGATTCATAAAACATTTAGAAAGCAATCAGAGCAAATCGCGAATCTATATTTTTCTAGATTTATTTAGCTCTAAATAAGGATCCAATTGATCTGGTTTGAGGGTTTTTTTCCCCCATATGTGTGTGATCAACGTTGAATGGCACAGATTGGCCGTTTCACCGTTTTGTCTTAATGATAGAAAAACAGAGTGCTTGACACTCAAATAATCAAGCAGAGAAACGGGGATCGTTTTCACGACTGAATGTGTTACACTCAAATCGGTTGTTTTCCTTCCGTACCTTAGATAGGGCATAGTTTGAAAGAGGGTAAAGAATGAGATGTATATAATTGTGAGAAGAGTGGGGTGTTGTGGGAGTGTCGATTTTTCAGTAATGTCTTATTGCAGTTATTGGACTGTTTGAAGAATGACTGATTATTATTCTAAAGAAATGATTTGGGAAAAGAGGGATAAAAGTGAAGATTGTTCTCTTTAGATCTGTTCAACAAGAAAAAGTACCATCTATCGGAGTGAAAATCAAATTTGATTTTATCGTAATGTGCTGGCCCATAATTCTTGATCAAATGCCCCAAGTTTTTTGTTTTCTTTTCATTACTATATTTTCTGAACTTTGTAACGTTTTATTTAACATGCTTATGAGAGTGCATAAAATTTAAAAAGGTACATGGCAGTTCTTTTGCATGTGGAACCAGTGGCATAACGGAGATTATTAGGGCCCCCTGAAAAGTCAGGTTTTGGGCCCCTCTTACAGAGGGTATACTTTGTGTCAATCAGGCTTTGGGATGACTTTTTAGAACTCTTATTATGTTATATATTATTTGTTTAATAAATTTTTGTGTTTAATCAATACTTCCTTTCGTTTGAGAAAACAATAATTATTTTTTAAAGATAGGATTTTCGAAAAACATGAATGCACTCGATAATATAATATCAACTTTATGCATTTATAGAATGATTTCCACTTGTCCTTTGATGATAGGGAAGTACGTTACTAATCTGTAGAGTGCATATTGAATTCATTTTTCCAAAATGAAATCGAATTTTTATTGAGATGCAGCTACAATTATTATAATAACACACACACATACACAGTGTGAATTTTAAATGGATTATTTTACATAGAACTTACAAATACAATAATACAAAAAAATGCATGACAGTATAGATTACAAGATTTTTCTATTTGATGCAAAATATATCGTAAATGAGTGAAGGGAAAACATAAAGTTCTTCCAAATTATTAAACTAATTTTAATTTCTACGATTCAGTTCTATCGAACCTTTTTAATAAAACTAAATTTTACGATATTACATGATAAAAAAATGAGGTCATCGTAGCTGAATGGTCATGGTCGCTAACTCGTGGTTGGCGTTGATTCTGCTGAGTCTAAGGTTCAAGTCCTGGTGCCACTGAAGACATGTCACGTAGAAGGATTGACACTGTAAAATTAGGCTCTAAATCAATGGCATAAAGTACACCAACGCAATACCCGCATTGCGGGAGACGTCAGGGCCCAAAACCTGACTGACGGTAAGTACGTGAGGCCCAAAACTTGACTTTGCAGGAGGGGGGGGGCTAATATCCGTTACGCCACTGCTATAAATCCTTACATTAGTGTTGAATTTTGAAGAATGGGGTGCCAGTTGAAATATCGCCTTTGGCACTTGACCTGGTTCAAAATTAAGAGGTCCGTTGTCAATACAAGTCCCCCTCAAGTTACTTCAAAATAAACCATTGATAATTAAAAAACAACAACCATGACAATATTTAGCTTTGTTAAAAAGCTCCGATCGAAAACTGATATTTATCTACTAACTACTTACTTAAAAAACCCTTTATAAATATTCTTACTTAAACATTCTTTCTTCTCACTGTGTATTTTTTGTCCTGAATTATTTTTTTTCTGGACAAGATAATTAAACATTTCGACATCCGAAATGTCAAAAGTAGAAATGCTTGATAGTCTTACCAAAACATTAATAAATCACCAGGAATATTTGGATTTTCCTAAACTTATATTGTTTTATCGCCGTGTCAGAATAAACATTAACCGCCTGGAGATAAAGTAAATCAATAATACATTTTTAAATTTGCCAACCCTTTTCAAAACCATTTAATAGAAGGGAGTTTATATCTAAGTATTTTCAGGAATACTACAACTTTAATATATTTTAGTTAAGGTACTATTGGATTTTATACAATGTAATGGAACATTCCAGCATGGAATAGTTCTCTTTCACTCAGTTACGAGGCTTCCAAAGAATGATTGTATTAATAACTTGTGAATTCACATGCAACTAACTGATCGCGATTTTCTGTTTTCCAACAGGAAAGCTGTCATCTGCCTCCTCTGGAGATGTGGGCTCAGCGGCAGAGTCAAACGTGGTGAGTATGACTTCTTTGCTCAATGACTTACTGGACCTGCTGGTGCAGAAATCCATATACGCCATCAACCTGTTCCTGGCACGACACAGGAAGATCGTAAAACCCTCTCTCACCAACTAGGTACTCGAGAGTTATCTCAATACCTGTCAGATCATAATTAAAATGCAGAGTGTCACTTTAAATAATTATAATCAATGTAAAGCCTTCTGCATGCATGACTCCCTTAACAACTGAAAACGCTTGATGGCAGTAACTAAATCCATTGTGAAATCAGCTCATTTCAAAAATTAGATTCGATTTACGTCAGTTTTTAGCCTCAATGTTTATGCTGATCATTAACTAATTTTCTGTCTTTATATCTAAGTTTTTATTATAATTATATAAATGTTGTCAGAGGAGATAGCTTTGTCGACAAGAAAAACATTCGTTTAAGGTCATTGAATTGGTCTTCTATAATTAATTGCTCCTATTCGCATAAAATTTTTCAAAATAGGTGAATTTTCAGTTTTTTTAACTCCAATTTCCTCTTCTAATCTCTCGTAATTGATAAAAATTATCTTTGTTTTAATATGAAAAATATCGTGAGATTTATTGAAAAACTTTTAAAATTGCCACAATTGTATAACAGCAACATAACAAAAATTATGTTAACAGATAGAAGGAAATTAAATGCAAATTGCAGCTAAGAATCCAAAAGATCAAGAAATTACCCGAAGTTGAACTTAAATTAATTTTAAGATATATTTGTAGAAATATTAACTGTAAAGTGGTTAGGGATGTTTTCATAATAGGAAGAAATGCAGTTATACAGCCCCATCCTTCTCTCAGCATTAATTTCGATTACAACTAGAAACATCATTACACATACAACTAAAAAATGTAGCTCACTTCTCTTCTTAATATATTTTCATAAAGAAATTTTAAGAAACGGACGTGGCTCACTGGAAGAAGTAGAATAAATACCCCAGAACAAAATCTTATTAAATGGACCAATCAAAACAAGAGAACGATCATCTCTTGTTAACAGAGCTGAGACCTATATAACAATATTTCTAGACGAAAGTTTAATGCATATATATACATATAATTTAAAGAGGAAAACCATTGGCATAT
This sequence comes from Trichonephila clavata, assembly GCA_019973975.1. Classification (NCBI taxonomy): domain Eukaryota; kingdom Metazoa; phylum Arthropoda; class Arachnida; order Araneae; family Nephilidae; genus Trichonephila; species Trichonephila clavata. The sequence continues at coordinate 164,635 of BMAO01028638.1, read as the reverse complement.
AAATATTTTGTACTGTATTATCATATTTCTCATTAGCATGCTTTCATAAGCATCTCTACTGTGCATTTCAGCATAGAAAATAATCGTGGACCATCACAGTAATGCATGAGCTAACTCAAGGATTGAAAAAATATGCATCCGAATAGCTTCCGCTGTTGAAAAACATTCAAACCAAATGACCTTTCCTTGTTATCAAGAGAGAAAGATTGTTTTCCTTAAAAAGAACCTTACCGAGAATACTTATATATGAAAATATAAAAGGAGGGAGGGGGGGGGGGAGAAAAGCTTACACCAAGCGTAACTACCATAAAAATGAATTCTTCCGCTTTCTGGACTTTTTACCGAATACATCAAGTCAACCAAGGAAACACGACTGACATGAGTTTTTCTTTTGTAATAAATAGAGAATGGACGAATTATTATGTCATAACTATCCCGTGGCAACTACAGACCTTACCTCAGCGTTTTGCACGCTTCATGGTAGAACATAATGAATAGGCGTTGCCCTCCGTTAATGCTCTATTGCAAACCTGTAGAATCATACAAGACTTTTATAACATTGTTTGAACTGCCAATGAACTCGTCTCTCGAGACGGTCGACAAATTACTTAATGACAAGGAATAAATAGGCAAAAAATACGATGGCATCATGCAAGAAATGTTTGGCTGTTGTATTTTTAATTACAAGTACATGACGAAGCAGAAAAAAATTTCCATTTGTAATCGTTCTAAGCCTTGGAATATTCACGTTTCTTGATATATTAACTGTTTCTCAAGTGTGAATGATGAAAAATTAATAAATAGTCGTGTAACGGGGTACCTCCTACTCGTATAGATTGAGGTGGAGATCTAGCTGATTGTGGAAGTTCCCGGAGGAATCCGAACGCAGTAGTGATTAATAAATCATTAAATCAGACATGAAACAGACAAATAATCACAACAATCCGCTTTTATTAATTTAACATTGGTCCTGATTACACGATATGTTGATAGGACAACTAGCTGGTAAGAAATTTTAAGTGAGATGCAAACTCTGAAGCTCGCAGAAATCTTCTAATATAGACTATAATTCAGGAATGAACGACTAGCACAGGTAGCACTAGCGTGGCAATAATGTCCACATAGCATTTAATTCTCAATCACACTGACTAATGATATGCTAATTAATAGTGACGTTCATTTGCGGCGTTGAGTTGTTCTAACTTAAAGTGCAAATTTGCCTGGATAGAAAAAATCCATAAGTTAGAGAGCACATGCCTCATGGATAGACCATTGTTACAGCAGTACTTCAGTAAAATATTATCCATGCCATCTTGAACAAAATAGAAAGTTTAAAAATTTTTTTCGTTCATCCTTGTAGCCGTAGAATAAAAGACCAATGTAATAATTTTAATGTTTTGTGTGAAATGTTTGAATAAAGAATCAAGCATCGTGGCGATCAGTGTAATTAGTTTATATATATCTACTACGACTGCACTTCAAGAAAAAGAGATATAAGTATACTAAAGAAGATATTTTTTTCTTGTATCGAAAACGAAATCTTTCAAGACGCCAAATAGAAACAGGATCGCAAATATTTCTCAAGAACAGTTTTAGTTTTCAGTGATATATCGTACACAGTCATGCTATTAAAATCACCCCCGCATGAGCCTCATGCATTGTTCGAATTTTCATTATTTTCGTGGCTTACAAAGGATTCCACATCTGACCTACAAAAGATCTACTTGAGAAATCAGTTACAGGTCACATTCCAAGCACAGGGGACAGCTCAATTTGGAGAACAGGAGACACTTTCTTTGTTCCAGCACCCATCTCTAGGCGTTTATTTTTCTTCAAAGAAATATATTTTTCGGAATTAAAAACAAATGCCGAGTTCATAAAAGTCACGACTTGGATGTTAAAAGCACGTTCTACATTTCGAATCGGGATAAGAACTTAGATCTTTTTTTCGTGTGTGTCTACAAGCATTGTTCTTTTGTTTCAGTGATTGCTATCAAAAATGATTTGATGACCCGAGTTTCAATGACACGTTTTCTGCTCTATAGTTGGACAAACGTTCATATTCGAGAAGTGATTGTTCTTAACACCTTTCTAGGATGAACTTAAAAATTATTAAAGCTTTTTCGATACTTAGAAAGCCAGAAAACCGTAGTTTGTCTTCGTAAATGATATTGTTGAACAAAGCTACCATCAGAAAAATATTACAACATGAGTGATTTTAAATTCAACAGCTTGAAGAGCTGTGTAAAATAAGAACATTCTTGACTAAAAATGATTTTTCCTAGCTTGTTGTCTTAAAAAAAATTTTAGACCTGTAAGCTAAATGATTCTTTGCATCTGGAATTCAAATTCTGACTATATAAAGATTGTAAGCACTTAATATCTTATTTACGTATTATGAAATTTCTTACACTTTGCTTACTCCGAATTATACTAGAAATAAATTGTACATTTTTAAAATTAAAATTTGTGTTTTGTGTGTTAATTTTAAGTACATCTAAGATAGATTTCCTCTAATTTGTTAAGTCTAACTGCATGTTCAATATTTAAAATTTGACAGTTTTTCTTAATAATATTATATTGAATTGATTAAAAGTCTGCTGTCAAAAGTATAATATACTGAAATTTTTACAATTTAGCTGTATAAGTATAATGAAAAATAATAACCTTTAAGTATAGATATGGCATCCAGAAACACAAAACGTATATAAAATATTAAATTCAACTTTAAGTATATATATCTCATCATAACACAATTTATTTTAATAAAATTTCATGAGAGTCACAGGTAGCACAAATAAAGAATCTTTTACAGCTTTCGTAAGTGTCCTTAGATATACAAAATGTTAAGCAGATCTAGTATATTGAAAACTGTATTGTTAAATTTGATAAAATTGCTGCTCGGTGGACTCCTTTTAAAAAAGTATGAAAACTATAATATAAAATTAAAATGATTGAGTTAAATATAGTTTTTTCATAGTATCTTAACATTCTTTCAAGAGGAAACCTTTAAAATTATTTCATTTCTCTTGGTAAAGAAATAAATTTTTGGTATTTGTATAACTAATATTAGCAATGGTTTTCATAAGAAGCTCTTTATATAGTTTTACTCGTGTAGATAAAACATGCTCAACTGTCCGGAATATTTTTATTTACTTTTCCCTAGGGATCTTCCGGTTACATGATGGCCTTTCCCATGGACGACGACCAGGTAGCTGAAGAGAGTGCCCAGGAAGCTGTTAAGATGCTTGCTGAGTCTCTGGTGTCTGATGATGACGATGATGAATCCACCGATGATAACGATGATAAGAAGCTGGAAGAAGCAGTCACCGAAGAGAAAAAGGAAGATCAAACTGAGCAGCCAGAGCCCATGGGCATCCTTCAAGCTGAACTTGATGCTGAGGAAGAAGCTGAGAAACCAGCTCTACCCCAAAGACCTTTCTTCAAGAGACCAAAGATTGAAGAGCTCAGAAAGATCCTTGGATTCCCACCAAGCGAAGGAGTTGCAGCCAAATCCAAACCACTACCCCAAGAAAAACCTAAGGTCTTTCAAGGACTCTTTAACAAACCCAAGCCAAAGCTTGAAGTATCAACCCAGCCTTCACCACTCGGTGGACTTCAATTTAATTTGAGGAGAGAGGACAGGATGCGACCTTTCGGATTTCCAATGTTGCCTCTTAAGCGAGATGATAGTTTCAGACCTTTCGGAATCCCAGATTTGGTCCAAGCTGCATCCAGTCTCATTCGTCGAGCTATCATTGATGATAATGTAGAGAATGACATCAGCAAAGACGACAAAGAAGAAGATGAAAATGTACATGAAAACGAACCAGAAGATAATGACGAGGAAGAAGAGGATGATGAATCCCTTATGATTGTTCCAATTCCTGATTCTAAGGAAAGCAACATGGAAAGACCTCCTCTTTTCAAGAGATTCCCCATTCCTCTTCCATTTTCAGTTCCCAACAAACCAGCTCAACAAAACAGGCCCCGACTTCCTTTCCCACCACTCACACCTGTAGCTTTCTTCCTCCCCATCGCTCAACAGATAATGCAAAATATTCGCCACTCACAACCTCGATCTCAACCACCCATGGTTCCCATTCATCCTCCTCAACAAAACTTCATCCCCATTCAAACCCAGATGCCAATTATACCCGCTCATCATCCCATGCACCAGCAGCAGCAATTTATTCCCCTCCCCACACAGCAACATCAATTCATCCCCATGCCTTCACAGCAACAGCATCACTTCATTCCCATGCCTCAACCCATGATTCACCAGCAACAATTCATTCCTTTCATCCCCGTGCCACAGGCATCTTACCAAGCCCCCTTATTGGCACCTTTCTTGTCTAACATGCAACAGCGTCCCGTCATGCGTCAAATGCCTCGCAGAATGCCTGTACATGCTCCTCAACCCCAAATGTTGCAACAAAGACAACAACCTCGTAGAATTACTTTACCTCAGCCTATGAATAGAATGGCAATTCCTCATCATGTACCGCAACAAATTATCTCCCGCCCTATCCACGCTGCTAACACTCGCCCAATGCCACGAGTCGTGCGCCCTCCCATGCCTCCAGTTCATCCAATCCTCTTTATGATGCCAGTTCCTAACATGCCAGTGCCAATGGCTCAACAGCACATGCCTGTATTCCAGAAGCCCCAGCATTTCCCTGTCATGCATCAGCGTCAGATGATGCCAGCTCCAGAAGAAGAACGAGTCATCTTTTTGAGACCAGATCAGGAAGAACAAGATGATGACCAAGAAGTTCTGATCCTGGTTCCAAGCGATGAGGTTGAAGTAGCCCAGAGGCCACCAGTTGTGCCACAGCAATTCCTCAGACAAGTCCCAACACCCGTAGTTAATCCATTACAAAGAATAAGGCTGCTCCGTGACTTGCTGCTGGCAAGGCAAGCCAATCGTCAGGCAGCTATGACACCTCAAAATCGAGCTTCACGAGTGGTTGAGATCGTTCAGCAACAGCTGAGAATCTTCCCAGCACATCACCACCCACAACAACCTCAGATGGTTCACCCTCAATTTCAGAGAGCTGATCCCAGCGAGTTGCACCCTGTGTACGTTCCTTATCCAGGACCACAGTAAATATATTTTGCAGCAGCTGAGGAATTTTTAACGAATCACCACCTCCCAAAACAGCAACTGGATTATCCTCAGCTGCATAAAGAGGACTCCAGCGAATTGCATTAGTTGTATAAAGTGCCTTATTTGGGACCACTGTAAAAGAAAGCAGAGAGGAATTTGAAAATCTTCTCCCTGTGTGTAAAATATAGCGAGGACATTTCATCACTAGCATAAAAATGTATCAAATCTTATTTTTACCATCATTCATATCCATTGGCTTGTATCCTCGAATTAATTTGGCAGCAGGGATGTCAGATTAATATGAATGTGATATACCATCCTCTGCATCAAAAGCAAGCAAATTATTCAAATTCATTTCATATAATTTGATTTAGTGGAAAATGTATAGTGCAAACATACATGCCTAAATTAATTTCCTAAGGATAATAAATTCTTATCTTTAAGAAATGAGGCCAAAATAGCTTTGAAAATAAATTTCTGAAAAAAAAGAGAAAAAAAAACCCCAATAAAATAAAAACATTTTGATACAAAAATGTAATTTTTAACCCTCATAATCCGAATTAAGCATACATCTGGCATCCCTGTTTAACGGAATTCGGTCATGCATAGAATCCTAATAATTGTCATTCCGAATTGTTCTATAAACAATTATAATATTTAAATAAAAAGTATATTCATACGTGTAGGGTAAAAACAAAAACAAAAAGCTATTTTCCCCTAATTTACTGCTTTTTAAGTATTCTAAACTTATTAAATCAAAAATAATTAAATTTTGATTTTATTAGAATCAAATTAGTAAAAAGTCTAAATTAATTAAAAATAAATTTTTTAAAAAAATTGCGAGATGGGTTTTTTTTAAGTAGAAAAGTTTACTAAAAATGATTATTTATCTGTTTTGTAATTGAAAATTACGAAATTTGGAATGATCATAAAAAACTGAAACTTTTATACTGAACAAAATATGGTTACGCACATTCTGAAAACTCTTCTCATTAATTGAGAGAGATTTTCAAGGGCTAAAGCAACGGCTCTTTATAAAATGACAAGAAAAACGATGTCACACTTTCATGCCTTATTCAATCAAGATAGTTCCTTATAAATGTTAAGGAATGAATAAGAAAATGTATTATGTAAAATAAATTTTTTTCTATTTTCAGAAAGTGTATTTTTTTGTTCTTTCTTTCATAGTTATTTAAAGTTGTATTATACTTATACATTCAATCTCTTACGAAAGTCTGAAAATGACAAAATCAAAGAAAAAGTTGTCTTTATTTTTTAAAAACTCGAAACATGATTTCTGATAGCTCTGCGACCACATTTGCAACCTTTTCTCGATGGAAAGAATATACATATAATTCTATCCGAAGAAAATCCAATAAAAAATACATTACAGATGTGAACCTACGAGGTGTGACACACACAAAACGAGACTGGTCCAATAAATCATTGTACTTACAGAATCGGTTCTCCGTGACAGTATCACCTTCGAAGTAGATCCCTTCAGCATTCACACACTTCTGCATACGGTGCTGCCAATGCTGGTAACAGTTCTGGAACAAGGTTTTTGAAAGTCCCTTAGGAGATTTTCCGTTTTTGCCTGAACCTCTTCAACTGAGGTAAAATGGGTTCCCTTTCGGCAAGAAGGAAATTAAAAAAAGTCTCATGGAGCCAAATCAGGTGAATAAGGAGGATGCCCCATCATAGTAATATTCTGTGGGACAGAAACTGATGGGCAGATAGGGCCATGTGAGCGGATGCACTGTCTTGGTACAATAGCCATCCATCGCTCCCCAATTCTGTCCTTTTTTTCCTAATTTTTTCACAAAGTCTTTTTAGTACTTCAATGTAGTAGTTCTGACCACTTATTTGAGTAGGAACCCACTCATATCAAGAATTTTGGCAATGTTTTGGTCCGTAATCGCTGACCTTGGGTGCCCAGTAGGCTCCTCTTCTTCCACACTGACCCTTACCCTTGAAAACCTCTCATACCATTCAAACATATGTGCACTAGACAAATTTCCATCTCCATTAGCCTCGGTTTATGTTTGAAATGTTTTCGTGGCGGATTTCTTAAGTTTCACGTGAAACTTGATGTTGGTTCGACCTTTTTCAGGCAGAATGCATTTGCATGTGCTCACTCAATGACGTAGTACTCTCAACTGGCGTCATCTATTAAGGCAAAAATGGCCACATGAATAGAGAAGGTGCGTGGGATGACGTCACCGAAACAGTTGTTGCCAACTCCACTTTTTTTCCAAGCTACACGCTTAGTCTTTTTTTTTTTTGTATCACACCTTATATTTCAAAAAATAGATGATTTTTCTGAAAGAAGTAAATACCACGAATTATTTCGAAAGTAATTCATCAACTCTTTTAGTTACTATGGCACGAATACCTTCATTAGTTTCAAGCTCAACGTGTATGGTAGATATTTCTAATGAACGCAGGGACTTTAAACATCTTACTCTTTTATTATTAATTAAGAAATGCTGTTATTATAAAGTGTATTTACGAATAATAATATCAATCCCTGTAGTATTTTTAATTTAATACATTTTTCTCTTGGAAATATTTGTTTTCAAATTTTATTATAGTTAATAACTTAACTATGCAAGAATTCAGTATTAATGCTAAATCTCTATAATTGTTTAACGTATAAGTAATCTCTCAGTAAGTAGAAGAAAAGCGACGCGTACATACTCATCACGAGATCTCCGAAACTTTTCAATTTACAGACTTGAAATTTGACAGGCATGCTTCTTTTGTTGAGTAGATATCCGATAAGAACCAATTTGTTGAAAGAGAGTTGAGGGGGCATTATAGATTTAAAAGAATCACGTTTTTGAGCTATTATACCTTCAGACCTGAAATTCTTCAAGCATGTGTCTTACTGAGCTAAGATCCGGAAGGAATGAGCTTTTAAAAAATCGATTCCTGAGGGGGTTTGTAAGGTTACGGGGTCATTATAGATACTTCTTTTTTACTATTAGACCTACAGACTTGAAATTTGGTAAACACGTTTTTTTGTTGAGTAGAGATCAGCTAAAAATGGATTTGGCGGAAATTGAGGGGTAATTATCGGTGCAAAAACGATATATATGCTTTCGCCTTAGAAATTCAAGTCCTGTTCTTTTTAAATCAAGAGGAGAAGGCTATAAAAATATCAATAACATAAAAACAATGCATAGTCTTATAACATCGTGAAACACTCAGCGCGAAGAGGACAGGTAACGGCTAATAGATATACAAATATTATAATGTTAAACACGTAAAAGTTAAATGTATTAATGAAAATATACACGGTCTTTCGATTTGAATAAAGTTATTTTCTTACTCCATCTAAAAAAATTGAACTTATATTTAGATCGCTGAATTGGTTGAACTAGAGCCTTTATATAACGAATTTTCCATATAACGAACTTATATGGAATTCGGGATTTAGCGATTTCGTTACATATAGGTCCGACTGTATATACATACACATACATATATACACAAACATACATGCATACATACATAATATGTGTGGTTTTTGGTAAATAATATAAAAATTTATTGCACAAAAAATAAAAATTTTACTGTATTTGAAAAGTTAGAAATTATTACGGAAAAGAGACTTCTACTGAATATGTTCCAAAAAGATCATATCACAGATTTGTAAAAAAACAAATTCTGAAAATACTTAAATACCTACAGAACAAAACATTTTATTTTCTATTTCTTTTATTAAGTTTGTACAATTCAAATATAAGGCAGATTCTTATGAAAAAAAATTCATTCGTACAAGCACTATGAACATCCTATCATCAATAAAATAAAATAAATGTAATCTCTAAATTCTTAAAAAATAAATACATCAAAAAATAATTACCAAAAGTTTTTTTAAAAAATACTAAATTTCTTTAAAATTTTCCCTTATTTGCATCCAATTTATTTTATATTAAAAGCTGAATGTACTTAATACACAATCAATTAAAAATATGAAAATGTCGGATTATTAAAATTTGTTACAGATAAGACATTTATTCACTAAAAATTTATATTATGCCCGACTATATAAAAATCTAATACTTCTTAAAATAACTACGAAACTATCTAAATGCTGGATAATTAAAATGTGTTACAAATCAAATGTTTCTTTTTTAAAACGTTAATAAAATATCATAATACACAAAATTATTTGTTTAAAAACTTGCAGAGAGAGTACACATTTAGCAATATACTAAACTCAGTGGCGCAACAGCCTATAGAGGGCCAAGGCCTTCTGTGCCCATTCTTAGGGAACCTTTTTACCATTAGAGGCCACATATAAATTAAGTTGTGATAAAAGAGGCCGCGTAGGTTGATGTAACTATAAATGCGACTTTTATGAAATTATTATAGTTTTTGTAAAATTTTAACACTTGGTACGTAAAATAGAAATATTATTAAAAAATTAAATCCACATTTATTTATTATTTGACATATATTTTTGTATTCACATAAGGTTAAAAACTTGTTAAAACATTCATCATTGATGATTATTTCTCTATAAATTTAAAATTCTTAGATATATATTGTTATATCTTTCTACATTTCCCTTTTGATATTTTTTTTATCTATGTAACTATGTAAGCATATATATATATATATTTGGATCAAATTTCATAACGTGATGCCTTATTGTTCCTCTACATGAGCTTGTGTATTAGTGTTGCCATGTTGCACTAGGTGGCGCTCTAACATTTGAAATGCACGCAATTGACTATACCCACGAACAGTGACATTGAAACGTACCTACATTCAGGCCGTTCTCTTATTTAATTCCATTCATTTGGAAACTGTTGTAATCTATATAATTAAATATTAATTAATATAAGTGCTAGCTTTTATGAAGGCCGCACAAGAAACTCACGGAGGCCGCGGGTTCCCCGCCTCTGTGCTTTATACCTTCTTTAACTTTTCAGTAAACTTTTAAAATCAATGCTCCGTATTCTTTAGTTAAAATACCATATTATACAGCAAAATTCGACAAAAAAAGATGCAATGTAAATATGGATGAAATAAAAACAGATATTTGGTTATGTATTACGTTTTTTTTTTTAAAGATAGGGTAAATAGCACTTCAGACGCTTTCAAAGGATAAGATAATGAGACAATGGTGCTAACCAAAAGCATACTTAATTTCGTCACAATTTTCTAACTGAAATCTTATGAAAGAACTCTTGAAGAAGAAAAGGTCGTGAAGATGAATCCTTTTAAGTGGGGAAATGTTGAAATTACTCTGAACAAGAAAAAAAATGGAGAGATTATCCATTACATATTTTGAGGAAGGGGAAAAAAACATTCTGAAAGAGTTCAGTTTGAGCAAACACAAAAGATTAAAACAAAAATATTGTTGACTTGACACATTTTTCACTTTCCTTGTCATGCTTTTTCGAACGATTGAAAACAATTTTTTCAGAAACACAAAGAATTTTTTTTACTTGGAGATTAATTAAGAAAATTACAGTATTTTTTGTAAATAATTACTGATGAGTTGCATTAAATAATTAAAGAAATAAATAATCGATCATTCGAGAATTAATCACAAACAAATCTTTAAAAAAATCTGGAAATTTTAATTTTAGGAAAATTTGTAGATGTTATACATTTATATTTCAAAAATTGACCTTTTTTTATTAGAATAACGTGTATTTCGATAAAAAGTGCTTCAAGTTACTTAAAATATTTAAAAGTTGAGAACAATATGATGAATGTGTGTAACGGAACCTGCTAATTAAGGGTTTATTAACCCAAAACGTGTGAGGGTTTATTAACTATAAAGCAGGGGGGGGGGGTGGAAAATCTTTTACATGACACGGTCTACTTATAATTTTTTCAAGGTGTTGTGATCCACTCTGGGGCGTAGGTGTGATAAGCAAAAAAAAGAAAAAAAAACTCAATAATATTTGAATTATAACAATTATAAATACAGAATATATATATCCCTACACAACTACAATAAAAATAATTTACACATTTAAAACTATGTTTTAAGTAAAAAGCAAAATAGAAATATAATACTTATACCCACAAATTTAATATTAAATGATGCATTTATTATCAAACAATTCAAAATACATCAAAAATAAATCCTTTTAATTTATAGTTAGTTCTCACAGTCTCAGCAGAAGGCTTAGTCTGCGCGTACTATCCGTACCAATCTTGAATATCTCGGTATATAATTACTAACTGTTAATCTGGCAATGGATTCTAACTGGTTGTCTGTGAAACGGGAATGATACGTTGTTTTAATTATATCTATCGTTGAAAATGTAGATTCACACAGGTAGATAGAGCGAAAGAACGATGTTAAATGAATTGCAGCTTTTTTTTAAAAATTAGGATACTTTACTTCGTCCATTAGATTTCAAAAGTTATTCTTTTAAAATTGCTTCCTTTTGAAGAGGAAAAAATTTTGTGTTTCACACAAGAGAGATAAAGAGAATATTTAACATATTTTCGCTTTCCTTTTATTTTGCTTTGCCGAGCTTGTCTTGCAGTGTGTAAGCAGTCATGACTTTAGACACCGTACCTCTAGAAACCTCTACATACTTCGATCACACTTGCTCCAGCAAGACGGACTCAAACAATTTGACCTCTTTGAAAATCTGAAAGATCCAACATTTTATGATTTTGAAAAAAATTCAAATCTTACATAACTCCAATAAAGCTGTAACGAATACTACCAGAATATATACATTTCTATTTATAAAAAAAATCTGGTAGCAATTATTTTACTTTAGTGCTTACGAAGTGCATTCAAAAATATCACTTTTATTCACAAGTGTTTCCAGTATTATAACAACCCCCTGTATTTTTTTTAGTATGCACGACTAAGATCTTATGTGAAGGTGGTCAACCCGAAATGTCTTGGTGGTCCAGCGGTCGATCGCGAACGATTTAATGCCCACCCCGGCTATAAAGCAACCCGAAGGCTATTGGCAGAATGCCCAAGGGAACCGAGCTCACTCGAAAGGGGGTTAGAACTACAATCCGTCCTCAGGGAAACAACTACCCCTACGTTGAATCCTTTTTGAACAAATTCTTACGAAGGCTATTGCCGACGGACCTCGTAATTTTGAACCAAGTCAAGTCATGAAGACGATACTTGAGCTGGCTAGCCCTCTCCAAAATTCCACACCACGCCAGTGGGAAGAACTTAGAGAGCCTTGACAAGTCCCTCTACTCTATGCTTGTCTAAAGTGCGACCCAAAAGCCTTTTAAATGCGGTCCAAACACCAATTATAAAATACTTAAAATTTTCACTTTAAAAAAAATAATAAATGTTTGCAATATGTTTCATGTATAATCGATTCGTTGACATTTATTTTGAAATAAAAATTTAAATGATTTAACATAACATTATTAACACATTTGAAACTTCAAGGGAAAAAATCAATTTATTAATAATATGTTCCATACAGTAACAGCGTTTGAAAGAATTTTGAAGTTTTGGCGCAATCAAATAAAAGTAAAAGATTTGACACATTCCAGTGCTTTGGCTGCACATAAACCTGTGAGATACACAAAATATTCTGCATTAATTTTTGATTTAATCCAAGAGTTTGAAAGTAAATTTCAAGAATTTCGAAAAAATGAAGAGTATTTTCAACCCATTTTCTCTAGAATTAAATAAATTACCTTCAAATGGAATGCATAGAACTGCAAAAAGATATTCAACTGGAAGAAAAATTTGGAAATACTAGTGTTTTACTAGTATTACTAAACACTAGTATATACTAGTGCTTTATAAAGATTACCTACTCCACACAATAAAACTCCTAACTTTCACAATCATGCTTTATCAATGTCTTCAGCTTTTGGCGGTACCTATATTTGTGAAAAATTATTTTCAAAAATGAAGCATACACAAAACAAAAATAGGACAAAGATCCCTGACAAACATCTTGAAAATACATTAAGAATTGCAACCTCGTTTATTGAACCCGATATTGATTTGATTATTCAACAAAGGCAAAATCATCCATCTCATTAATATGAATTTTTTCCAACTTTATGAAATCCAAACTAAATGAAATGAAACTTTTGCAGATTTAAAATAAATATATACCTGCACATATCTAATTCAGTTTTTTTTTAAAAAAAAATTATAGTACAAAGAGGTTAATTTATATTAGTAAAACTACATTGAGTTAATTTTTATTTCAATTCGTTGAAAAAATATTGTAAGTGTGGTCCAGCAATTTTTTTTTTTTTTTTTGCAATGTGCCCCTTAAACGGTCATAGTTTAGACACCCATGTTTAGACACACAGTGAGTCTCCAATGGTATTAGGCTCGAAATGACACGCCAGCAACGCGTTCTTGACCAGGATTGTTAAGCTACTGCGTCCACAACAGAATCTCCTAGATTGACCACTTTTTACACAAAACACAATATACCATTTTATACTATGCTATTATTAATCTAATGCCAAATCTCTAAATAGATAAGCTACTATGTCAAACTGATCCCGTTGATTGATACATTCAGTATATCTCTTTTCTATTAATTCAACGCTAGTAAATTGACCAGCGGAGTCTGCTCAGCATTAAAAAAGTAAAGAACTTATTTCTTTCTTTATAAAATCCTTTTCTTCGATCTCTTCTACACGCACATACCAAATCATATATATAAATTAGATCAAGTACTATATTATTTATTTTTTAAATTCTGTGTCTAATAAAATTCAGGCAATTTTTTATTTTTATTTATTTATTTATTTATTTATACTATTTTAGTGGATGTGTAAAACAGATTTGGTTTCTAATAATTTATTTTGAAAACAATGTATGTTATTTCCGTAGGGCTATAAGTAACAATATATGCTTGAAACGGATATTTTTTTTTACTTTGTTTTAAATTAAATTTAAATAATTAATATCAACTTACAACAAGTTCAATAAAAAAATTCCCTCCTTTTCATCCCAAGTCTACTTTTGATGAATCTATTGTTTAAAAGACCTTATAAATATTGTGTTTCAATGGTTATCATTATGATTATGTTCTATTTAAGTCTTGCATGTTTTAAAAACATTGCAAGGTCTAGATCAGGGGTGGGCAGACTTTTCCAGGGTATGGGCTACTTCTAATTTTTCAAGGGGTAGCTGTCCACTCAGTATCAGTGGCACACAAAACGGGGAGGAGGGTCCATGGGTCCGGACCCTCCTCCATAGCCCATGATATTTTTCCATCGATAGTTAATTTACGTAAAATTTAATTAAGTATTTGTTATTAATAATTTTTGCTTTAATTAATACTCTAGTTTTCTATTCAATAATTTATTTCTTGCTGTTCTTTGTTTCAGACAATCTACAAAATGAAAAAAAAACAAAAAACATCGGGGTAGGATATAAAAATGCTAGACACTGCGCCGCGGCCCCTTTAAAAAATTCACGAGTGCGCCCACTGCCCAGGGTCATAGGTGTGGTGAGGTAAGGAAAAAGTCAACGATATTTATTATAACTTAATAATAAATACGGAATATGTACTTACCTACGTAAATAAAATGAAAAACTCACTTTTTTGAAAACGCGTTTAAAGAACAAAATGCAAAATACAAACATAATAATAGCCACAAATATAATAACATCTAATGATGCATTTTTCAAACATTTCAAAATACATTAAAAAATTAAACATTTTCATCTAAGGTAATTTCTCGTAATTATAGTCAGTAGAAGACTTAGTCTGCATACTGTCAGCCAATCTTGAATATTTCCGTATACAATTACTAACAGATAATCTTCAGGCGGTCACTCCAAATTGTCTTGGCGGTCCACCGGTCAATCGCGATCGACGTAATGTTCAACCCGGACCTAGATGATACCTCAGTTACGGTATCCGACTACCCTAAAATTGTGAATTTTGCCAAAAATGGACAAATTTTTTTCATGATTTTATTTTATAGACCATCTTATTTTAGCTTTATAAAAATACCAAGTTTATTATTTTCCGTTCACTAGAACAAAAAGTACAAGTGTTTTTGTAAAAACAGATGTCATTACATTAAGCAAGATATACTTTAAAACGCGTTTTACTCGAAATGTGTTTTTTAAATGCTCAAACAGGGCCAGCGATTGCTAAAAAAGTTTCGAAAACAATAAACTAAAACATTTTATGTATGTTCTGTATAATAGTAGAAATGTTTTAACCTTCAGATTTATCAATCACTATTTCATTACAAAATTGACAGTCCCTTATGTTAATATATTACTGTTTTTTAAGCAATTTCGTATAATAAGATAAAGGTGCTCTTGTTTTTGTAAAAATTAAAATATCTCTTATCCTACAAATTGTTTTAAAAATGAATAACATAGCAACACATCAGAGTTGAAAATTTGTTCATAAACTTTTGGTACAGAATGGGCCGCGTTTATGTTATTTTTTACCAATTTTTTTCCATTTTACTAATAATAATTTCTCTTCTTGATTTAGTATATTTTTTTCTTAAAATGTACTAAACAAATTAGAAATCACAAAAAAAATATACATCATTTTTTAAGTTTCTAAGTATCATACTTTATAAAACCAAGTTTTTTATCGATAATAGAAATGTTTTTTAAATGCATTACAATTACAGAGCACACGATTTTCTAAAAAAGAATAATTAACAGAAAAATCAAACATAAACTAAAACATTTTATGTATTTCTGTATATATAGTAGAAATCTTTTAACCTTCAATTTATCAATACATTTCATTACAAAAATTGAACAGTCCCTTATGTTAATATATTAACTGTTTTATTAAGCAATTTCGTATAATAAGAATAAAGTGCTCTTGTTTTTGTAAAAATTAAAATATCTCTTATCCTACAAATTGCTTTAAAAATGAATAACATAGCAACACATCAGAGTTGAAAATTTGTTCATAAACTTTTGGTACAGAATGGGCCGCGTTTATGTTATTTTTTACCAATTTTTTCCATTTTACTAATAATAATTTCTTTTTCTCTTCTTGATTTTAGTATATTTTTTTCTTAAAATGTACTAAACAAATCTAAGAAATCACAAAAAAAATCCCCATACATCCATTTTTTTAAAAAAAAGTTTTCGTAAGTTCTCGGATACCTTAAATACTCGAGGGGAGGAAAAAAAGAGTCTCACTCAATTTGCAGTGGACTGTTGTTTATTAAATGGCTCGTCTCCACTCCACTCCTCCCTCGTTGGGGGTCTAAGGATACACTGAATCACTATGAGCGCTAGAGGGTGCTTTACATTCTCATACACGTACACTAAACAACACAATTTAAAATGATTTCAAAAAATATGCACTTATATATTCAAGAACATGTGGCCTTTTTTAAATTTCAAATGGGCTGCGGATTGGTGTTTAACAATTGCAGACGTAGTACATTCACGGAAGCTGGTATCACGTTTTAGTGCGGCACCCTATAGGTGATACCAATCACCGCAGGTAATTTTGACGCCCAGTTTCCTCCCAGAGAGAGGCACCTGAGCTCTGACGATGCGAACCTATACTAGGATTTAATTTTGCCGAGAGCATCCAATCCAAACAGACACTCTAGGAATCTTTTACATACCGTATAATCATACGACATGGCCGCTGTCGATTTTCTGCATCATGAAAATCCACCGACTTAGGCTGGGGTCAAACCCGCAACCTTAGGGCCAGCGACAAACCAACCACGCCACCCAGCCGGCAGAATATGTAGTACTGAGTTTAATATTTACATACGCATTGAAATACCTACCATTTGTCTTCTAAAATGTATATATGTTTGCTGTTGCCAAAATTTCCTGAACAAATTTAGATAAATTATTTTTATTTATATTTTACATATTTAGGAAATGTTTTATCTTTCAATACTTTAAAATCCTTTTCAACCAATAAAAGAAAATTCTTTTCTTGTCTCCCAGTTGGTCAAACTTATACATAAAATAAGATAAACAATGCAATTAGCAATGACAGAAACAAACGTTCGATGTATTTTTTCACGAGTATTAAATGGGCCATTACGTTCTTAAACTTCGATTCGAATTTTTCCTTTTTGTAAATTTAATCGCATTACAGTCATTGGCATTTTAATACGGAAGTGGTTTTAACACGGTTTCTTCTTAATGTGTGGTTATCGTGAAGAGCGTCCTTTTTTCCTGCATTTACAAGAGTAAAACAAGCCTCTTTAAGAATGTAGGTTATCAAATAATCAGGAAAAAATGTACATTTTGTGTATTAGAAGTTTTATGGTGTTATTTATTTTGTTGTAAATTTCTGTGCGTATTTCAAAGTTTTTGAAAACTTCCTGTGGTTGTTAATTTTCTTAGAAACGACTCCCTATTTCAAAGCGTTTTGTTGTATAACTTGTAGTCTGTCAAAGCAATTCTATGTCTAAAAAATGTTTACAAAGAAAAATATGTTTTAAACACCCATGTCAGACTGTCAGATTAATGTTATCTACCCATTTCCTAAAGGAAAAAAGATCCCTAAGAGGCTTTTCCCCACACAAACTTCTGAATTTCGGTGATAGAGTTATCTTTAAAGTATATTCAAATCTCTGAATACCATTACACATCTTATAACACTTTTTCCTCTAAATTCTAAATTTAAAATATACAGTGAAATGCGTTTAATGCGAAAACGCTTAAGACGAAATATCGGTTAACACAAATTAATACAACGGTCTGGCCAAACTGCTATGCATTATCATGCATTTTTAGCGCTTTTTTCACGCAGTGGAACAAAAGTACTATTAGGACGCAAATTTCGTCTTCGTTCCGTATTTTGTCGTACCTTTTTCTCAGCCAATAAGCAACCAATTGACCTCGGATTTTCGGCATTGGGTCGCATTTGTGCCCTAGATGAGCCGAATCATATTTACATTTTCCCATAGTTTTCTCGAATTTTCCTACAAATTTTCCTGAATTTCGCTAGTTTTTGCTTTTTTATAGTGCTGATACAGATTTGTGTCATTATTTCTTTTCAGCTCAATAGTAATACATTTAGAGGAGTGGTACAGTACACACTACTTTCTGTTAGTAAAAAGTTCATTAATTGCATTATTGTAAAATACAACATGTGAAAAACGCGCTAAAATTACTTGGCCATGCCAATGATTGATATCTTGTTTCTTAAGCAATTTCATATAATAACTACGATAAAGGGCTCTAATTTTCGTAAAAATTAAAAATATCTCTTATCTTGAAGGTCTTTTCAAAAATGAATAACATACCAACACACTGTAATGTCCTAGCTTTTTTTCAAATGATGAAACTTAAATTATATTTAATTGTTTATATTTACACACAAAGAAATAGGGCACTCACATACACCAAAAATTTAGACTTTTTACACGTTTCAGGTAAATACTGAATCCTCTGAGCTCGTTGACACTTTAAGAGAAATAAAGCAAATTATTTGTCAGTGTGGCATCCGACACCTCTGTGCCTCTGGCAGATACAAAACTTTCACGTAAAGCTGGTAGAACTCACAGATTTCTCTTCGAGAGACAATCACTGAATTATCTCTTCATAAAGCTCACTGGTGGAGCTTACCATATTCTCTTGTTGCGAGTCAATCATCGACTCCAAATCTCCACAATAAGCTCACGGTTGGAGCTAAAAAAAAACGAATTCTGTCGTCGAGAGGTAAACACCGAACTCCTCGCGTGGCACTCGCGCAGGCGCAGTACCTCGGATCAATCCGCGTTGCCACCTAGAGTTTCAGAACAGGTCTAGAGCTCGTTACAACATCAGAATTGAAAACTTGAAAATTTGTTCAAAAACGTTTAAGCCGCGTTTATATTATTTTTTGTCAATTTTTACCCATTTTCCCCACATTTTAGTAAAAATAATTTCTTTTTCTTTTCTTAATTTTAGCATAATTTTTCTTAAAATGTACTAAGCAAATCTAAAAACAACAACAAAATCCCCACATCTCCATTTTTTTTTTTAAAAAAAGTTGTTGCATGTAGTCGGATATCTTAAAACGAAATATCGGTTTTCACAAAATAATACAACGTTCCGGACAAACTGCTGTGTATTATCATGCATTTTTTTTCTCTTAACGCGAAACAAAAATCTCTTAACAAGAAAAGATTTTCCTTCTGGGAGAGGGAGGATATTGAAATTGAGTCGACATTTATAAATGTTTGAGAGAATATCTGTATCATTGGACTGTCCTACTGTATCATCGAAAGAATTCGTTTCAGAGGATTAAGGGTCTTCAAACTCTAACTCTCGAAGACCTCATCAATAAATTTATAATAATCCGGGGGCCACTTGACTGTCAAAAAAATAATATAGTCAAGAAATTTAATCTCCTGCTTCCACATCATCCGAAATAAGGAACATCATGAAAAGTATGCGCAGTTATTTAGACGTACATTCAAATAGTGAAACGAGTAACAAAATGGACGACATCGAACAATTTACTGACAATTTGATGCTAAAAAGACAATATAAAGAAAAATATCAGATTATTTTCTAAAAACACAATAAATGTTGTGTTTTTCCAAAAAACTTGCAAATTTTGTATTAAATTGAATAAAGTTTTTGTTTTATTGATTTTTATTAAATACATGCATATATATATGTGGGACGGCGTCTAGGGGAAAGGTTCGATTTTAATCTTAAAATAAGCACGCAGAGTTAAAATAACTTAATTTATTAATAACACAACTAAAACATTAACTATTTACAAGGGTTTTTAAATTATTCGAGATAACACCATACTAATTCCGAAAACACGTACTCTTTCTCAAAACAACGGAGAGAGCGATTTCCTCTGACCTGCCTTCGTTCAAGCTTTGGTGCAACTCTCAGTTTCTTCTTTCTGCCACCTTTATAAATACATGACCTCATCGTATCGCGCAGCTAAAACTCACGTGGTTTCGATTAGTGGTGCCATCTCTTACAATAAAAATCAAAAGAAGTAAAAGAAAACTTGCACTCCTTTCCTACATATATAACTATGCAAAAATAAAATGTACTCTAATAGTTTTGTTTAGTTTATGTTTTTTTGCAACATCCTTTAACACGATATTCTTTTAACACGAAAAAATATGTCAGTCCTTTCAATTTCATGTTAAACGATTTTCTTAGTATGTAGTGTATTGTATGAGTATAGAAATTTTTTTAACTCAGACAAATTCATCCTTTCCATACATATCAAACTATTTTAATATTTTATCTTCCAAAAACTTCTGCATTTTAAGAAAACTGCCATTTTTACATATTCTTAATTGCTGTCCCCCCCCCCCAAATTATGAAATCAAAAGAAAAAAGCAAGATTTTTTTGACGAAGAAATAAAAGATTTTAAGAAACTTTTCATATGTAAAAAAAGATTATTTATTAAATTTAAATCTAATTAAATGGAAAAAAACTTATTGTTTTTTTAAATTTTAAATGAGCAAATTTAACTACAACATTTGATGTTAACTTTTTTATTACTGAGGAATTATTATTTTTTATTTCAAAAGTTTTTGCTGATTAATTACTTTTTAGAAAATCCCATTTATTTAAAACATTTTTATTACATTCCGATCAACATCATATTTCCTTAAGCCATTTGAATATATACTGACTTGAGAGAAATTACATAAAGGTCTCATGAGTGCGAAGCTGTATTTTTATTTTAACATCATTTAAGTCGAAAGAACAATTTGCCTTTGTAGAAAAAACAATTTTGTAGAAAATATAAGACGCACAACAAAATATCAAAGTTTTTTCAAAATGCGAACACACACACACACACATACAAGTATATACACTGCTGTGGCCACGGTAAAGGCAACACCAAGAAAGACAAGAGATAGCACAACAAAATTTATTTTGTAGATAACATGTTGACCAAGTATCAAATGATTAAATTTATAGACTTCTGTGAAGTGTGGTTCCTGCCAGAATCAGTAGCCAAATTAGCCGCCATTGTTGCAGATCACCGCTGCCACACGCCTCGGCATTGATTCAAAGAGACTTTGGATGTGTTTTTGGGGTACAGCAGACCAAGCAGCTTCCACACGTTGCCAAAGTTGATCTGGTGTGGCAGCTGGGGTGTAATCTGGGTCAATCATTGAGCAACCATGGACCACATGTTTTCTATCGTTGAAAGATCCGGAGAGTGAGCCGACCAGGGAAGCAATTCAATCTGGTGATTGACGAAGAACTTTTGGACAATTCGTGCCACGTGTGGTTGCGCATTATCCTGTTGAAATATGGCTGTCTGTGGCCAAGCCCTGAAGGTAAGAAAGGACAACTGGCTCCAACACCTCGGAGATGTAGCGCTGGCTGTTTAAAAAACTGGCAATGCGTACTAGAGAAGTGCGAGAGTGATATCCAATACAGCCCCATACCATAATACTCGGTGCAGGACCAGTGTGGTGGTGCATAACGCAGCTGTTCAGCATCCTCTCTCCACGGTGTCTCCAGACTCGAATCCGACCATCGTGGTGTTACAGACAGATGCGTGACTCGTCAGTAAAGACAACTTCATTCCATTCTGCCACGCACATCCTTTTTTCATCACACCATTGGCGGTGGAAACGTCTGTGGTTCTGCGTCAAGGGTAGACCAAGCAATGGACGTCTTGCGGACAGACCACTCTGCTGTAAACGGCGTCGAATGGTACGCGCAAACACTGAATGATGCGTTACAGACTCAATGTGCTGTGCTATGGTTCGTGATGTGTCTGAGCGATCCGTCACTGCCATGCGCACAATTTTCCTGTTCTCACGTGAAGTGGTGCACTGAGGTGGATGCGATCGACCCCGTCGGTCCGTCATACCCTCCTGCATCCAACGGTCACATATCCGCATTACAGTTGTTTGGTTTCGGCCAACACGACTACCGATTTCCCTGAAAGATAATCCACAATCTCGATAGGCCACTATCCTTCCTCTGTCGAACTCGATCAAAAGCTGATCGCTGTTTTCTACGAGACATAACTGATCGTTTTTTGAAAAAAACCCAAGAAAAACACAATTGCCGAACTTGAAATCGTCGAAATCTCCAAGCCTTAAATAGCGCTTTGAGGTGGCGCCACAGGCGTGCGTGATGTGTGTCTGCGCTGAAATTCTAATGATTTGCATATCTCACCTCCGCTAATGCATGTTGTAAATTTCATGTTATTTGCGTGCTTCCTTCAGGGTGTTGCATTTACGGTGGCCAGCAGTGTATATTAAGTTTCTGTAAAGAAAAAATTATCATCTTCATCATCAAAAAAAGGGGGAGGGAATTAAGCTGTACGATTTATATGAAGTTATTTAGCAATTTTTTGAGGTGATAAAACCTACTATTTTGTCATTAAGTTTGATTATATATATGTTATGAAAATAAAGAATTGAGAGAGTTTAAAATGAATAAAATTTTAATTAAAAACATGCAAACAATATATATTTTTTATTTCTAATATATTTTCTTTATTTCTTGGGGATATTGGTGTTTTACCATTTCAAACCTAGTACATTCCCGGAAGCTGGTATCTCTTTTTAGTGCGACACCCTACAGGCGGATACCAATCGTTGCAAGTAATTTTGACGCCCAGTTTCCTCCCTAGAGGGAAGTACCTGAGCTCTGACGCGATGCGAACCTGTACTAGGATTTAATTTTCCAGAGAGAACTCTAGCCAAACAGACACTCTAGGGATCTTTTGTATGCCGTATAATCATACGACACGGCCACTGTCGATTTTCTGCATCATGAAAATCCAATGACTTGGGCCGGGGTTGAACCTTAGGTGCAGAAAGCGAGGGACAAACTATCCTCGCCACCCAGCCGGCCAAAACAATATTGCTTATTGAATAATAAACAAGCCCAATTTTCTTCTTGGTGTGTTTCATTTAAAAATTCCACAATGGGAAAAAGTCTCTGATGTGCTGCTACAAATAAAAAAATTATCTAAAGGACTCCAAAATTGTTTCTTCGTTGTTAATTTTTTTTATCGTACGTTTGAAAGTGAAAAAGGAATTTCGCTAGTGAATTTGAATGCACATATTCAAGAGACATTTTAATAAGATCAACATTTTCATTTGACTTTCAATTTATTATAAAAAGATAGTTAAAATAAAGGGAGCGATCAGCTTAATTCCTCTCTCTAACCTAAATATTAATAATAATTCTTAAAGTACTTAACTTTCATTATTGATTCCAAAGTGCTGATAATCTTTCTTCGTAGAAATCTTGACTCTCCTTACTGAAACTCAGCGATGGTTTCAGTAATTATAACTCTATCTTCAGTGTCAGCCTGTCGACCATCCCCCACTCTCACTCTCTCTCTTCACTTGACTTTAAAAAGCAACTCACATCAAGGTTTCTCCACGGAAAGAGATTTTATAATCATACAACAGTTAAAATGGATTTCCCTAAAGGATTATTTAAAAGCCCAGATAGGACCATTAGACATATATATTTGAATTTAAAATTACAAAGGGTAATTTAACATACAAGTATAAAGATGGAATAATTTAATAACTTTTTTGCAGCAAGTTTTGAATATGTCATCCATTTGATTTGAAAATAAACGTCGCACTGTTTAGCTACACGAGGGCTTTTGGCGAAACTTCGTAATTTTGAACCATGGTCAAGAGACGAGGATGACACTTGAGCTGGCACCCCATCTCCTAATTACCACACCACAACAACGGGAGGACGTGCATCGTTTCCCTACACGGCGGATCTTTCAGCGTACTGGGATCGAACGTATGACATGCCTGCCATGATCCGATACTTTGATCACTTGGCTACCGCATCCACGAATATGCCATCCAAGACATCACGCTAAATTTCACTTTGGTGCTTTAAAGCCCCTGTGCTTCTCTCTTTATTTTATTTACTTTTGAATCATTTCAGACGATTCTTTATTCTCCCATTTTGACTCAGTTGTTTTGAAATAAAAAAAAAGCATTTCTCAAAAAAAAAAAATATCGATTTAATCTCATGATTATTTAAACAGTAAAACAAACTCAAAACCAACACTTATCTAGTAAAATTACCTTTTTTTTTAGTCTTGTATTTAATAACTGCCAACAGCATTTATAATCCCAAAAGATAAAGCAACAACTCCAGAAGATTTATTTTTATTTACTTGTTTCGGATGGTGACAGAATTAAGAAATCAGGTCGTGACCGAGAAAACTTGATTTATTTAAAACATAATGGAGCAGAACGATTTTAAATTTTTTTAAAAAAGATTTCTTAAATATTTTGTAATTCTGAATTTCTGAATAAAAGTTCTGTAGTGTTTCGTTTTTTTTTAGCCAATTATTATAATCATTATTAAAATACATGCATTACATATATATGTGTACTATATATATATAATAGACTATGAGTGTGTACTATATATACGTACTATATATATGTATAGCTAGCCTGTGATCGAAAAAAGAAACAGCATTTATTCACATGAAATAGTTAGTAGAGCTTCTCCACCAAGAAGCAATTACAGCTGCAACCCTCCTATGCATGCTTTCTACTAATTCTTGTCAGTGGCGCAGCTACCAATGGGCTAAGTGGTGCCGTGCACCGGGGCCCTCAAGCTCAAAGGGGCCCTCGCACCCTGACCACCAAGCAAGCCGAATTTGCGATAATTTCTACTATATTTAAGATATAAATATAAAAGGTTGCAAAACGTAACTATAATCAGGGCAACTCAGTTGAAAGTAATTTTGAATTTGTTGGGAATTCCCCTAAATTCTTTCCTTTGTTTGTATGGGGTGTTGTGAACTTTACTTATTGAAAGGTTTATATTATTTTTCTAGCTATTACTTGAAAATAAACTTCAAGTTCCATGGAAAATCTTACCATACATCTTTAAAAACCTACACAGGAAGCTATGTGTTCTTGATCATTTTATTTTTAATAACAGTATGATTCATAATAAGCTATTTTCTTGTTTTAGTATTTCGCAATCTACTCGTATCTACAACTGATTGATGTAATTTTGTCCCCCCCCCCTCCTCTGTTATTTAGCAGAGGTATTTTTCTTTAAACTTATATTAATATTGGTATTATTTTCTTGTTTATGCATATTTTTTGTACCATTCCCTGTCTATCACGTGTCAAATCGAACCTGGGTAAATCACTAAAGTTCACAAAAGAAAACTCATACATATACATGTAAGTAGTATGTAGTTTTGCTTTCCTGTGTTCTGAAGAGCAGGATAAAGGGATGATGTTAAAGAAGTAACTTTGTATGTTTAAAATACTAATATATTTTCCATTTTTCTTGGTAAAGCCCAACCAAAATAAGGCCCTCGTTTTTTTTGTCGCACCAGGGCTTTTGAATATTTAGCTACGCCACTGATCCTTGTATGATACACCTAGAGGCATTTCCCCCCCCCCCATTTGACTTGGAGAAGACAGGTAAGTTCCTTAATTGATTTTGGACAGTTGTCACACTTCTTAATTCGGCGATCCAACTCGTCCCAGAGGTTTTTGCTTGGGTTCAGGTCTGGACTCTAAACAAGCCAGTCCCTTCGATTAACCCCATAGTCACCAAACCAATCTATAGTGGACCTCACAACATGGCCTCATCCTGAAAGTAATGTATCCAACATCAACCTGTAGAACTGTCACAACATAGGAAGCACACTGTCACCCAAAACAGATCAGTAGGATTTTTTAGCTTACCATGATCTGAGACCAAATTCCCATCACAAACATGGAAAAACATCCCCATATCTTTCCACCTCCATCGAGCTTAACTTCGGCACAATGTATTCTGGAAAGAGGTATTCTCCAGACAGACGTCAGACAGAGACCTTGCCATCCGAACGGTAGAGGGTGAGAACCTTGATTCATCACTCCAGAGAACTTGTTTCTAATGATCTACAGTCTACTGTCGACGTGCTTTGCTCCACCTTAACCGAGCAGCGTGGTTGAACTTGATGATCAAGGGCTTATGAGGGGCAGCATAACCATAAAAACCAAGCAGATGAGCTTCCTTACAGATGGTATTCATCAAAACAACACACTTGAATGCCTGATGAAATTCTAGGAGTATGAGTGTCATTGGTTGGGTGCGGCTCTTCCGAATTACTCTGGACAGCACACATCGGTCTTTATTTCCCAATTTCGAGGGCCTTCTGGCCCTAAGCATATTTCGACAATCACTGTCCACCTCCAACTTCTGAATCACATAGGACATAGTTCATTTTGGGTAATTCAGCTAGCCAATATGCCAATTGAAAATCGGCCAATTTTGCTGTATTAGATGTTTACATCTTTTTCAAAATCAGATAACTCTATACTTCTTGACCAATGCGACTGATGCCAGTATATTTAAAGACGAAGGACATGTATCAGAATCGCAGATATCGGCATTTGAATAAAGGGGCCCAATACTAATTGGTAGATAGTATGTATGCACGTATGCCTGAAAAATGAATGTATTACAGCAGCTGGATCTGCAAGTTTCTTTCAATAACGGTGCAATGTAAATTCAAAAGTTATTGATGGCACATGAGAAAACTTCAAAATATATTTAAGGTTTTATTTCAAGAAGTATAATTACTTAAACTTATACATTATAAATACAAAACAACTACATAAAAGGAGACATCCGAATGGTGGGACACTTAACACCGCAAAACATCTAACAATTTGTTATAATTGGGAGTGTGTGTGATCAGAATTGCTTGCTTTTAAATATTTATCGAAATAAGAATCTAAGAGCTTTGGTCGATATTTCGTTCTTAAGCACATAGAAACTGAAAACAAAATTTGCAATTATTCGTTGTTGCAATATATTTAAAAATTATTAGTGTACATTATCTTAAAATAGGATAGCTGTCTTTATGAACTAAATTATAAAACATGTTACTGGTTGTGTGCAGGACATTTCGGTAAGCATACCGCACTGTTTTAGATATCTTCAAACAATCCCTTCGTTTGACATCGGTGCTCTCGATTCGAGGAGGGGAAAATCTCACCGATGGCAGCACGTTGTCGGTCCCTTTATAAGGTGGTTGACAACGTGCAAATACATTGAAATTATTTCTTGTGAAAAATATAAAGTACTATAACATTTTTTTGTGTGCTTTATATCTATGGGTATATATCACATCTCATTTTAAATAGTAAATGTTATATAAAATTTTATGCGTATTTCATATATATAAGGAGTGACACAAAAAATGAGACTAAGTGTGTAGCATGGAAAAGGAGTGGAGGTGGCAACAACTGGTTTGGTGACGTCATCCCACACACCTCCTCTATCCATGTGGCCAGTTTCGCCTTAATCGATCACGCCAGTTGGGAGTACTGCGTCATTGATTAATCCTGTGCAAATGCATTCTACCAGAAAAAGGTTGAATCAACATCAAGTTTCTTGAGAAACTTAAGAAATCAGCCACGAAAACATGAAATCTTGTCTCGTGCACATGTGTTTGAATGGCACAAGCGGTTTTCCGGAGGAAGGGTCAGTGTGGAAGATGATGAACCTGCCGGGTGCCCAAGGTCAGCGATTACAGACCAAAATATTGCCAAAATTCGTAATATGAGTGCTTCCCCACTCACATCAGTAGTCAGACTGTTAATCAACCCCATGGCATTGAAGTACTAAAAAGACTTTTTGAAAAAAATTAGGGGGGAAAAGCTAGAATTGGGGAGTGATGAATGGCTGTTGCACCAAGACAGTGCACCTGCTCACTCGGCCGAATCTGTCAAGCAGTTTCTGATCAACAAAAATATTACTGTGATTGGGCATCTTTCCTATTCACCTGATTTGGCCCCATGCGACTTTTTTTTTTATTTCCTACAGTTAAATCTTGCTTAATAGAAGCCCGTTTTACCTCAGTTGAAAAGGTATAGGCAAAAACGGAGAATCTCCTGAAGGGCCTTCCAAAAATCTCGTTACAGAACTGTTACCATCAATGACAGCACCGCATGCAGAAGTGTGTGAATACTGAAGGGAACTAACTACTTTGAAGGTGATACTGTCACGGAGAACTAATTCTGTAAGTAAAATAATTTATTGGACCAGAGTCTCATTTTGTGTGTGTGTGTCACAACTCGTAGCTTTAAGGAACTAACTTTCGTTACACCAGAAATTTTTTATATAAACTCTGTTGGAATTTTTTAAAATTTACTTATGAATCTATGTTTCTTTATTTGCTTTCAATGCATTATTATGATGCAAACAGTTTTACCAGCGATCATTATATCAAGCTATATTTTAAGTGGTATTTTATATTTTTTAAACAGTATATATATTTATTTTTCATATATATCACTGTAAAGCTAATTGTAATTATAACGCTATCTATGATAGCAATCATATTAACCTAAATCTATTCAAATAAAATGCTTAAAAACATAATTTTAAAAAATCGCTAAAAAGTTTGAATTTATATGAGATTTTATCTCATTATTTTTCTTATTATGATACATTCTTATTTAAAGAAAAATAAAAAAGCGATAAATATTTTTCTCAGAAATTTCTCAATGAAAGTCGATTTTTTTTTGCTAATTGGTTCTATGCCGAATTCAGTAGACAGTGTAAAGTATATAATTTATTTTTGTGAAGAGAATATATATATATATCTTACGATTACATAAATTCATAAAAAATGCTTATATTTTCATGTGTATATGTCTGCTTTTAATTTTATATAAAGTATTAAATACTTAATACTTTTTATGATACTTAATAATTGGTTTGTTGCTCAATTCATTATAATATTCTTATTTCTGTTCCTTAAAAAGGCAAATAGGTTGCCACTCATATGAAAAAATATATATTCTTAAAAGAGGAATTTTATTTATTTTTAAAAGTACATATAACAGGCAGTTATAAAACATCAACAATATTTCCTTTTTTTCCCCCTTGTACAAAAAAAAAATTCTTACGAAGGTATTTTTATAAAAGAAGAGGGGGGGAAGACGTGGAATTTATTCGATAAAATAAATTAATATTAAACATAGAAAGGGAGTGCAAGTAAATTAAAACATAATTCAAAAACGCAACTTAATCCACATCATAAATAAACTCCAAATACATTTTTAGCAATCACATGTCGTTTGGAAGCATCTAAGATAATTCGACATAAAAGATTGAGGCTGTTGACCTAGGTCAGTCTTTACTAATGTAAAATCCCTATGTTCCAATTTTATTGCATCCACAAACAAACAATTTATCGTTCTTTAGTACAATACATAATTTTTTGAACAATACGGAAACGATATTAAAAACGAAACTAAATGAATTAAGAAAAAAGAATTACTTCAAAAACGAACATTCGCATAAAGCAGACGATCATTGTTTTCAGAACCCGGAAGAGTAAAATGTCTTCCCTTTCATAGGTCAACGGGTTATTCTGTCAGGCGAATAAAGGAATAATGTGGCATTTGGCCCTCGGTTATGAAGAAAAATGAATCCATACAGTAAAAGCTGTAGTTATTGCGCATGCCTGAAAAAGAATTAATGCCATAGTCTTTCGCAATTTCACTGTCGGCTTTCGTAAACTATACGTATGTCTGAAATGTTTATTCGACAAAAAGAAATCGAAAATTCGATTCACAGTATTGTTCTTAGGTTAAAACTGTTGTCTTTCGTGATTATTTTTTTTCCATAAAAATTAAATGCAAATAAAATATATGGAGAAATATTTTGCGTGGACTGAAAGATGCAGATTTAAAAAACAAGTAAAAAATAACATGGCATTTAAAAAGGAAAAAGAACTAAAAAAAGAAATTCATAACTTTTCAATTATTTTTTAATTTAACACTTTCTCCAAAAAAGTTTACGTTTTTATGAATTCGTATATAAAAATTGTACATTCACAATAATACACATTTCTCTTTTATGAATTTTATTTTTTCGTTTTTTCCACAAATTTAACAGAAAACAAATTTTTTTGCTTACATTTTCTTTTTTTGCTTTTATTATAAAATAGTATATATATTATCCTACACATTATCCAATCTAGTTGAAGAAAGTAAATATAACAGTAGTGCTGTGATCTGTTATATAATACACTTAATTTCTTTTGTATTTATACATGTACTGTAAATTTGGAATTAAAAAAATTCAGAAAAATATATTTTTAACATCTTACACTGCAAAAAGGGGGGGGGGATATCAAATAGATCAGTAATTTGAATTCGTATAGACATATTTGAAAAATTATAAATTCTCTAAGAAATTTAAATTCTTCTGTAAAAAAAACTTCTTTAAAAAAATTAGTCTTAAACATTTTAGTTATAAATTTTTAAGATAAATTAACTAAAATTGTAACAAAACATTTGAAAAGATTGAAATTAACAAATTTATAGCTTGTCTTTAGACACAGTGTTTTTTTTTTATTTTTATTTGTAATAACTAAGCATGACAAAACTGAATAAATAAACAAAAAAGCTTTATTTTAAAATGATTTTCAATTAAATTACAATTCAGGAGAATTATTTTTTTAACTATTAACATTTTTTTAATAAAGAATTACGATTTTAATCAAAAAGAGCAACTTGTTTCAAGGAGCATGCGCCGTGAAACAGTTTTTACTTCATTAATTCTTTTTTACAGGAAATACATTCACATAAACCAGAGGCAACGGAAACTGTTCATTTACATTCGAAAAGAATGGTCTATAACCTAAATAAAACGGATATTAATTAGCCAGTGGAGGGGGGGAAAAGCATGAAAACACGTATGTGCCCGAATTTCAAAAACGTCAAAAAGAACATCTCAAATTTCATCCGATTTCCAATAAAATATGAAAACGTGTGATGGTTACAGTGAGAAACATTAACACTTTAACGATTTCTTTATTTCACAAGATTTGAAAAATCAATTAATATTTAATAATTGCGCCTTTCTAAAACTCTTACAATGGGTGAATCTTAAGAGTGAGTTGAAATTTCAACAAAAAGGGCGCGTAATGACAAAAAGACATGGTTGAGCATTGTATGAAAATAGACGACTCGGCATGTGAAACGGGTGCATTTTAAATATGAAAATTATTATTATAATGTAAAAGAGAGAGAGAGTTAAAACTTGATTTTCTCAGTTTCTAATTTTCACTCTTTCACACAAGATTTTTTTTAAAAAAAACTTCTGGTTGCAAAGCTATGATATTTCATATGTACATTTTACTGATAAATTTTTATTCTGTATACCTCAATTTTGTGAATTGGATGAATGCATTTTATTTTGCAAAGTATGATAAAATTAAATCTTTATATATTTTTTTAATTTAAAAGAACACTTAAATAAGAGATAAATTTAAATTTTGAGATATACAGAAAAATGCAATCTTTAGCTTCAATTAGATACAGGAATATGTTTGATCTACTTTACATCTTTCATAAGTAATCTACTGAGAAACAGAAAAAAAGCAAATTTGTTTTTTTTTTTTATTATTTTAGTGTTCATATGCTATTAAAAAAATGACTTTATAGCAAAAACTGTTTTTGGTATTTTAAGTTTTGCAATTTACAGCAAAAACTGTAGCAAATTCATATTAAAATGAGCAAACGTTACTGGTCAATAATGAATCGAAAAAGTATGCCGAAATATACAGTTTTAAAAACTCAATATGTATACTACCCACTCCTTTTAACAAATTCACATAACAGGTGGATTGTGTCTCTATGATTGATTGAATATTAACGTCACACTGTTCAGCTTCACGAGGGCTTTTGGCAACGGACCTCATAGTTTTGAACCATGGTCAAGTGACGACGACGACAACTAAGCTGGCACCCCTTTTCCGAACTCCCACACCACACCAATGGGAGGACGTTTTGGATTGTCTCTAAAAAAATAGTCAAAAGAAAAGAAAACTGGGGGCCAACCCGCGGCTCGTCTTGAATAACACTTTATACAGAATACGATTATTTTGTGCAATTTTTGTTTTTAGTGTAGAGTTTTGTAACAAATAAATCCCATAATTGTTTCTATTTTAACACGTTGCATCTGTTTTTATACATACTTAGAATTGGTTTACATTGCATTTCAGAGATATTCCGCAGAATCACGCTTGATTCCTACAACTTGGTTTCAACTACGAATCGTTCTTTTCGAATTTATCACACATAAAATCGCGCTCAAACTTGTAGCATCTTTTTGGAAGGGAAAATACACGCGTCGAGATCAACATACAAACACTAAGTGAAAAAATTGAGAAACAAACATCTCATTATTTAAATGAATTAAAACATTATTTTATTCATTCCATTACAATTATTATATTATCTATGTCTGTATACATGAAAAATAATTATAACAATAATAATAGTTCATTCTGCTGTAAATTTTCACTAAAATAAATATTTGTAATGTGGGCCAAATCTAATATAAAGACATACATTTTTATATGCGGTCCGTGTGATTCTAATGTTTTTCAAAAATGGCCCGCAAGGGCATTTGTGTTGGCTCCCCTGGACTAAACGAAGATAACAGAACTGAAAGAAACAAAATAAAATAACGTTGCGGCAATTTTTTTTCTGGGTATTTAATTTTTTGTAACTTAAAAGGGAGAAAAAACTCATCCTTTAGACAGTGCCGATTTAAGCTCATTTCAGGCCCTGGGCGCAGAAGATCTGCAGGCCCCCTTAGCAATGGAGCGTCGAAATTTATAACCATAAAATCTGGTTAAGTCTAGCTTATCGTAGCCTTTCTGAGCCCCTCCGGGCCCCTGGGCGTCCGGTTCAATGGATAAAAATTGCACTACCTTTAGCATTCAGAAATTAGTCTGTAGAACTTGCGATTAATGGCATCATACATTTCAAAACATGATATAAAATCTATTCATTTAATAATGAGCGGTCCCCGCGACATCCGAGTGCTATGGCCATAGTCAAGTCATGGGTTTCTGGCAGGGCCGATCCTAGGGTGTTGGCCGCCCGCGTGCAAAGACCTAATCTACCACCCCTCTAGAGAATTTTTTATATTTTGACTAATACTTAACGTTGTCGCTATAAACTCATCTACCTGTACCTATATTAATAAAATGTAAATACTAATTCTAAGTGCAGAACCCTTTTTTTTTATCAGTTAATATGTCATAATAGCGACAAAATACTTTAATTAAACAATAAACAAACTAAAATACGACCTTTGAAATAAAAATAGACATTTAAAATTGATAATGCAAGAATTTACTCAGAAAATATAATCCAATAAAAAAAATCTCTTAAGGATAAATCTCTTGAAACGAAAAGTATATAAATCAGTTCTACAACACTACTTAATATAAATAACTATAAAATAACTTTTCTGACTTTCTAAGAAGCAAATTTGTCAATAGTTTCTGTGAAGTCCAATTTTCTGAGGTTTGGGATTCAATAGAGATGATGGCTAAATCTGAAAGCCTTTCTTGTGTCATATTATTTCTCGAGTAATTTTTAATAATTTTTCATTGACTGAAACTTCTTTCCCCTGAAGTCAGACAAACAGGTAAGGTTAAAAATATACATTTAAACTGATATAATGCACTTACAAATTTATCAGTACTACACAACGTACTTTA
Source organism: Trichonephila clavata (assembly GCA_019973975.1). NCBI lineage: Eukaryota > Metazoa > Arthropoda > Arachnida > Araneae > Nephilidae > Trichonephila > Trichonephila clavata. The sequence goes on along the minus strand of BMAO01028638.1, from coordinate 131,076 downwards.
TAATTAATTTAACAATACCAAGTTTAATAATAACAAGTGACCCAATGTGTGTGTGTGTGTGGGCTTGTCACATATAAAATTACATACAAAAATTAACATATCTTGATAATTGGTAGGATTTATAATTAATCCCTCCACTGTCGATTAATTAGTTACGTGATTCGCTCCCCAATGCCACCTTTTTCCACATAGGCATGCGTTTGTGATTTATTGGAGGAGGGGGGAGAAGAAAATAAATGCATAAGCAAATTACCTGAAATAAGTAAATCCTTCGCAAACACTGTCAAGAACCTTTTATTGCATTCCAAAGCCTTTGGAATAATTTTAATGGATAGCAGTGCACAGAAAAGATCGTACTTCGGAAAGACGTAAATATATGTCCGTGGAAATTAACGTTTTAGTTGAGTGGGATCGTGGGAAAAATGCGCTGATGTATGCGAATGTTTTAAAGTGCTTTAAAAATGACAAGATCTCACAGGTTGTTTATAAGATCTATAGTGTGTACACAGCTTCACAATCAATTACTTCTATAAAAAAGTGCAAAAACGCGTTTCCTCTGTTTCTCAAAACATTGGTGGTTGCCCTCTTATATTTAATTTTTTCCCCAGTGCTTTCTCACAATGAGTGCTTACATTCTCTCCTCCCAGAAGGGAAATCTTTTTGTGTTAAGATGGAAAAAATTCACGAAAATACATAGCCGTTTGTCGGGACCGTTGTATTATTTCGTGTTATTCGATATTTCGCTTTAAGCGTTTTCGGGTTAAACGTATTGCACTGTAGATCATGATTAGCTTTTAATGTTTTCTTTTATTATTGTATTTAGTGCTATATTGTGAATCTTTTGATTCACCTATTTGATTATATGGCATCTTGTTACATTTTGGGATTTTAAAAAAAAACACACACACAAAACCCACAATTTTTAATATAGCACTAAGGTACCTACAACATAAAATAAGATTTAGAACTTCGCTAACATAACTGCGAATATTGAAGTGTTTTTCAAACAGGCTTTGTAATAAAAATTATTTAATCAAAATGAGCTGCAAGATTTTTTCTCGAATATTTTTATACCAAATATAATAACAAGAAACTACCTTTTAATGGAAGTTTAACATATTTTTTTAGGAAAATGGGCGCTGTTAATGAGCGTTGTAAAACCACAAGTAAATCCCTTCTTTCCTCTATTTTGTTTTCTAAATTGTTGAATTTAAACATTCCTATGTCTTAGGTAATATTAACCATATTAGATATTTTCGAAAAGCAGCTTTCGCAAAAATCAATTTTGAGATGCCTTTGTTAAGTATCAATCCACAGTGCATTGCCAGTCTCGCTGCTAGGCAACAAAGAAAATTTTCTATTGCGATATAGCCAGCTCTGTCACGAACTTTGTTATCAAATGAAGGATGTACGTAAAAAGTAGACATTAATGAACAATGTGTGTGTGTGAACCAACACACTGTGCACTAGCATTCTGCTTTTCTTAAACTATGCTATGCGAAGATTGTGACTTATTTTGATTTTTCAATAACTATTTAAAATTCAGCATATTTATTAGACGCATAAAAAGAAATTGTACAAAATTTTGCTTGATTGATAGAACAATATGCGGCCGCCAAGCGTCCTCCCGTTGGTGTGGTGTGGCAGTTAGGGGGTGCCAGCTCAGGTGTCGTCCGCGTCACTTGACCATGGTTCAAAATTACGCGGACCGTCTTCAAAAGCCCTCGTGTAGCTGAACAGTGCGACGTAAATATTCACTCACTCACCCGTACGGTGCACACCTGCTAGGATCGGCCCTGATTTCTGGTGTCCTTGAAAACCCACCGGGTAAAGAGGCTGATGTTGTCGCGGCTTAAAGTTCTCACGTTAGCATGGTGTGGAAGTTAGGAAAGTAGGGTGTCACATTCTTATCATTTGACCATGATTCATAATTACGAGTTTTTTCACTAATACCTCTTGTGGAGTTGGTTTTTAAAAAAAATCAAACTTTAATCATTTTCGAAGATAGGGAATATTTATTAGAATTAAATCTTTAACAAGAAAAATTTATTTTAAGAACAGTTCAAAACATAAATATTGTATAATATTCAGGGAATATGTTCCAAGAATGTCAGGAATTAAAAAGCGAAATGTACTTATATCTCTCAACAACAGCAGCGAAATTCTTCAAAGGAAAGAATTTTTATCAATGAAAATCACAAAAGATAAATTTTCCAAAGCTTGTCACAAACTGTTTTGCTTATCACAAGCTAGATTCTACAGGATAGATATTATTGCAAAATTTCCGATCATTTGATTTTTCCTTGGCAAAAGTGTCATATTTACAGAAACAATTTTCTGACGAGAATGATTTCATTAAATATTTTGCAATGAGTTAGAACAAACTTCAAACAAATAAAAAAGCAAATGCCTCAAAGAATCATGTGGTGAAATTCATTAAGGAAAGTTATTGCAATCGAAATAAATTACGTACATATGAGGACAGTTCATTTCGTACATATGAGGACTGCATTCGTTAGGACAGAGTACCTAAAATTTTAAAATATATCCACATAGCAGAGGCAGATTTGAAGGTTCAAACCACTACCATAGATTAATAATTTTTTTTCATTTTTAGCATAAAAATTAAGCATTGGAGTTTTCATCAACGTGGTTTTTAAAACATAGCCTCTCCCAAAAAAGAAATCTGCGCAGTGACGTACATAAGGGTGGGGTTTAGAATTAAAAGCAATTTAAATTTAAATTTTTAAAAATATCAACATCCAGATCTATAAATTTTTGCTATTTTGACAATTTCACACACACAAGGGTCCTTTTTAATAATTTGTAATTCTGTATAACATTTTAAATTTAAAATTTTCTAAGAGGCAGACTTCATGCATTAAATTAATATTTCATGTCCTTTTGCTAATGAGCAATAGCAAAGAATCTCACAGTCCCTCTAAATTTGTACTATTTTAGATTAGAACCCAACACACAGAGTTAAGCACTCCAAATAATACCACAAGTATTTTTAAAAATGTGACTGATAATTAATTCACAAGAAACTTGAATTATGAATTGCTTCAAATTCAAAATGCATCATTAATTCAAAATAATTAAAGTTGAAGCATTTTGACAGCTACTAATTTAAAAGTAAGGGTGCTTATAATGCTTTTTTTGGTGTACTAATATTTTTTTAAAATAATTCCTTTTACACCAGTGCTTCCCCCTCCCCTCAACTTTAAACAAAGTAAAAATTCATAACTTTCAATATTTAGCACATAATTTCTTTTTGAATCTATAAAAGAGATAGATTCATTCATTTTGTAAATTTTGACAAAAAATGTGAAACTCGCATAATAGATAAAATTACTCATTTTAAAATTTTATTTTAGAATTAAAATTCTATTACTTTTTGTGTTTATATTTCTTGGATCATTGTTTAGGGGAATCACATTCTTGTTTATTAACACTAATCCCACTATTGCCTATATTTAATAACAAAAAAGGTCATTTAACTAACTTTGATAATAAAAATTAGATATTCACAAAAGGATATGGGTTAGTTATCATAAAAAATATATAAAGCAAAAAAAAAAAAGAAGAAATTCTCTAATTTTGAGTATTAGATCCAACCTCACACACACAACTCTGACATTACATTTTTAATTAAAATGCATTTTTTGTGTGTAGTTAAATACATTAAATAACAGTTTGTGTGTTTTAGAAAAGGAAAAAAAAAAAAAAGAAGAAAAAAACAGAATAAATCAATACCAGGTACTTGAAAATCTTTTTATATTTTCATGACAACTAAAACACTGTGTTTTTCCGAATTTAATTAAAAATACTTCAGATAAATGCATTTTTTTAAAAACTTTTTTTTTCTTCCCATTTATAACTAATTAGAATTTTATATAATAAAAATTCAGGAAGTTTTAAATTAACATTCTTTTTACAGAGTAAACACCAATCTTACATCTAATTTGTGTTTACCTAATTCAAAATTCCAAACTTCAAGATATTTTTTCCCTTAAAAATGAACTAAAAGTTTTAACTAACACTTTCCACTAATTCCAACATGCAATCTACGTACATATTTTATTCAAAGAGAATCATTTTATTTCTAAGTGTTTAAAATATATAATACTGAATGCACACACAATTTACCGAAGAAAGATTTCAAAAGTGAAGAAATATACAGACCAAAACTATAATACACAATTTATATCAGTTGCAAAATAAGATAATTTAATGAGCATCCATCTAAAAAAGTCAAATATTTTAATAAGGAAGGTGAGTTTAAAATTAAAGCTATCTAAATTATAGTAATGATGAATGTTCTCAGTTCACAAGACTACTTCAACATTTTGTAGTCATATGCATTTTAGCATGTCTCTGTTATAAGTCTCACAAGATATTAAGAGAAAATTAATTTAAAAAGTTAAAAATTGATTTAAAAAATAAAAAATTAATGTTAACACTAATATCTTATTTGAATTAATAATTTGAATAAATTCATTTCATTGCATTGATTATAAGAAGGGATTGATAAAAGCCCTAAATTTTAATTTTATAAACATTTCAAGTACTGATTCTACATAAACTTATAATCATATGACAAAATAAGATACTTATTTTGTACTAAGAAAAGAAATACTCAAAATTATTAAAATTTGTCAAGTAAAACATATTTTTAATACTTATCACAATAGAATGTGAGAATCAAAATTGTATACAAAATGTTTTCAGCTTCACTAAATCTTTCGATTTCAAGAAGTTCCTATAACTTTGAAGTAGGATCACACACATATATGCATCAATATTATTTATATTAAAAATTCAATCAAAAACATTAATATAACTTTGTCTTATTGCATTTCATGCTTAAACACACTTAAATTTTATATTAATAGAGATTGCATAAAAATTTATTTAAAAACACATTTATAAAAAATATTCATACAAAACACATAACATAGTCACAAAAATACTTCTAAAACCTGTTAAATACTTTTTATGTGTGTGGACAATAAGTTTTTTTATTATTACTTTTACTATGAATATGACAGTACTTCATGATTTAAAAATATTTATACATTTAGCACAATAAAATTAATTTTTAACTCGCTATATGATAATCAGGAGATTTATTGATAAAATAATTTAAAATATTTAAAACTAAATGTTAACAAAAATCTTTTTACACATCATTCATTATTGAAACATATTGCAATTTCTTCAACAGAAATAGAGATGTTGCATAAAAATTTACAAAAATTCTCATAAAAAGATATTCATGAGCAGTAACGTACACAAATGTGAGGTTTAAGGTTCAAACTCCTCATAGGCGAACAGATTTTTAATTTTTAGCATAGAGATTATGTCTTTTGTCTATGTTTTTTTTATAAATATAGCCCCTTCCAAGAAGTAGCCTGTGTATGTCACTGTTCATGAAAAATAAATAACACCTTCACAAAAATACTTCTAAATCCCAGTAAGTACTCTTCTAAAAATCAAGTATTTTCTTTAGCTATAAATAAAACAGATATTCAATTTAAAAATATCGATTCTCTATTTTAAACGAATAAAATGATTGTAGCTCACTATTGAAAAACAAAATTTAATACACAAAAAATCAAAAATAAATATCTAATACTTGAGTTTTGACATAAAATTTTTTTAAAGTTATACAATATTTCCTGTTTTATAAATGAAGTATGCTTTTTAATTAAAACATCACAAAAAATAATGATATTAAAGTTTGTTAATATAAAAACAGTCTTATATTGGAATATATATGTAATTTTTGTAAACTTATTTTTAAACCTATATGTAAATATATCAATTTAACAATCATAAAGTATTATTTCAAACTTCATGTAAACATATGTAGATAAAATATCAAAAATACTTTTTATTGCTTAGTAAATAACTGCCTCACATAGCAAAACCATTTTTAAAAATTTTTTAAATATGATGGTGTGTAAAATTGTTATAAGTCTTATGACATACATAAATAATAATATATACAAAATAGTTGCTTTGTACCAAACCTTTTTCCTTCTTGACCAAAATAATTTGAAAAAAGTATGTCAAACTGATCACAAAAAAATGTCAAATATATTTTATAAAATATTAATACTTTAGAATTAAAGGTAGCTTATATAATCACAAATACTTTTCTTCCTAAAATAAATTAATTTTTACAATTTTAATAATTGTATATATGTTTATCATTCCATTATCTTATTTGATAATTTATCAAAATATAGTTTTACGAAAACGAACAAACTTTTTTAAAAATTTTTACATTGTAGCTGATTTTTAGTTAGATGGATATTAAAAATTTATGGACATACAAATACATTAATTGAAATATCCTAATTAAAATATAACTGTTATAAAACTAATAAATTATGTATCTACTTTTTTCGACAACACCAATCATAAGCATTAGTGAACATTTTTAACCATGGAGAGGTAGTTGTCATCATAGACTTCCAATCTTCTGGCATCCATGCCCATTGCCATGGTAACACACAGCGCTCTGGATGTGGCATCATCGCAAGATGCCTGCCATCAGCTGAGCAAATGGAAGCAATTCCATCAATACTACCATTTGGATTCAAGGGATATTCCATAGTTGGAGCACCACTATCATCAACATATAGCAATGGAGTCAGATTTTCTGATTTAACACTATTTATTATATCAGGGTTCTTAAACAGGAATTGACCTTCACCATGAGCCACCCAGACACCCATTACAGTATCTTCCATTTCCTTCAACATAATGGCAGGAGATTTCATTATTTTGACTGTGACAAAGCGTGATTCAAATCTCTCTGAAACATTATGAGACAGAGTAACTCCCTGAGTGTTCTTTCCTTGCTCATTTGTAGTAGATCCAACCCATCCAAGAAGTGCCATCAATTGGCAACCATTACAAACTCCAAGACTGAAAGTATCAGGGCGGTTTTTAAAGGCTGCAAACTCAGCTTCTATATCAGGATGAAAAAGAAAACTAGCTGCCCATCCTCGAGCAGATCCCAATACATCAGCATAGCTGAAACCTCCAGGAAAAACAACACCTTGAAATTTACCCAGAGTTACTTTCTTAGTCAAAAGATCTGTCATGGTAACGTCAAATGTTGTAAAACCAGCCATGAAAAGAGCTGCATTCATTTCTCGGTCACCATTGATTCCTTCCTCTCTAATAACAGCAACACGTGGGCCAGTGGGCTTCCATAAATTATAAAATTGGAGAGATGATACATCAAATGACAGAGAGTAAGATGGTCTTTCTCGATTCTTCAATCCGCATTTCTCTTGCTCTACACAAAGATTATTGGTCTGTCTTTTTTCTAACTGGAAACTAGTTTCTTCCCATACATCCCTTAAGATAACCATGGGTTGACTGAGTACCACCTCTGAATTAACAGAAATTACAATTTGTGAATGCTTACCCTGATTACAGCTAAATCCAATGGAATGACAATTAATATTTTTGTTCTTAAAGGCATTCATTGCATACTCCAAATCACTTTCACTGACTTCAATAATCCAACCAAGCTCTTCGTTAAAAAGTGTATCAAAAAGTGGATTTGTACTAGATATATTAACATTTAAGCCACAATTGCCAGCAAAAGCCATTTCTAAAAGACACACAATAAAGCCACCATCACTTATGTCATGTCCAGCAGTTATTTTTCTTTCACTAATTAATTCTTGCATAATATTGAAAGAATCTTTCAAACTTATTGGATTCTCTAGATCAGGTGGTTCAGTACCTAGTTGACTAAAGCACTGTGCGAAAGCTGTTCCACCAAGACGCGCTTTCCCATTTGACAAATCAATATAAAGTAAAATTCCTTTTTCTTCAGGACATTTCAAATCTGGAGTTACGGTTAATGTCACATCTGGACATGGAGCATATGCTGATATGACAAGCGTACCTGGTGCTTTGACTGTTTCATTATTCACACGAGCAGCCATGCTTAAAGAATCCTTACCACCATCAATAGCAATACCTAATTTTGCCATAACATTGCACATAGCTTTGCAAGCATCATATAGAGCAGCACCTTCCCCAGGCAACTTAGCAGCCCACATCCAGTTTCCACTGCATTTTATATCCTGTAAACATGTTACACGAGCAAAAACTATATTTGTTAAAGCTTCCGCTACAGACATTCTAGCTCCAGCAGCAGGATTAAGAAGTCCCTTGATAGGTTGTTCCCCTATTGATGTAGCAGATCCCACAGTATCCCAATGAGAAAGCGCAATAACAGCAACATCAGCCAAAGGTGTATGCAATGGTCCAACACATTGTTGTTGAGCAATCAATCCAGTGACACTACGGTCAACTTTATTTGTTAAGTACCTTTTGCTGGCAACAGAAGGTAGTCTCAATACACGATCTAATGCTTCTTGTAACTGAAGATTAGCAGGCAGTTCCAATTTCATGAAACTAGAAAGTTCCCTGTTCAAGTGGAATGTTTTCGGAGGCACTGATCCAAGAACACAGGACAATTTCAAATCAACAGGATGACGAGATACTTTTTCACTCTTTTTTTCAACTAAAACAATATCACCTGTATTATTAACTTCACCTACAAAACTTATAGGACACTTTTCCCTGTCTCCAATTTCTTGAAGGGAACTTTTATCTTTGGGATTTATTAAAATAGCATTGCTTTCCTGGTATTCAGCACCCCACAATTCAAGGGTGCTTATAGTAGGATCTCCTAGCTGAAACTCCTCAGCAAATATTACAGCTCCTGCTCCTTCAACTATTTCTTTCAGTACATTGCCATTTCCACCAGCACCTTGGTCATGTATGCTACAAATGAGGTTTTTATCTCCACGTTCAATACATGCTCTGACGACTCTATTGAGTTTTTGTTCCATTTCTGGATCACCTCTTTGAACTGCTCCAAAATCAAGTTCTTCTTTTTGATCTCCTTGAACATGAACAGAAGATGCTGCTCCACCGCCAACTCCAATTCTATAAACAGGTCCTCCAATTTTCACAACAAGCATTCCTGGCTCAGGATTCTTCTTTTTTATTTGCTTTTCATCAATACTTCCAATACCTCCAGTAAACATAATTGGCTTAATATATTCCCTTCGCTCATTATTTGGTAATTTCATACCAAAAGATCTAGCAAAACCTAAAATAATTGGTTCGCCAAATTTATTACCATAGTCAGATGCACCATTACTTGCCTCAACAGCAATATCCACTGGTAATGCAAAATTTGAAGGATAATCAAAAGTGCCATCTTCCCACGGTAAATCATAACCAGGAATATTCAAATTTCCAAAACTGTATGCTGCAGTTCCGGCAATTACATGAGCACCTCTACCTGCAGCCTGCACATCACGTATACGACCACCAGTGCCAGTGGCTGCTCCACTAAAAGGTGCTACACCTGTAGGAAAATTATGAGTTTCTGCTGTAAATATAATATGCCTCACTGCTGGTCTAGTTTTGAAATAACTAGTTTGATCTGAATCAACCGGAGAGAATAAATGAATATTAAATCCCTTTATAGCACTGCTATTGTCAGAAAATTTTATCACATTATTTTGGTGTGAATGTTTCTGAGTTTTCATGATCATTTCAAACAAATTTTCTTTCATTTGAGTACCATCAATTATCATATTACCTTTGAAAAACCAATGCCTGCTATGTTCACTATTGGACTGGGCAAGATCAAAGCATTCTACTGTGGTAGGATTTTTTTTTAACTCATCCTTAAATATTCTGGTATAAAAATCCAGGTCCCAATCATCCATAGCCAATCCTAAATTATTGCTAACTTCTTCTAGAGCTTCTCTTCCCCTGTTTAAAATATCCACTTCCTCCCAAACAGCAGGCTTGAAATCAATTAAAAAACTCTCCAAAGGTTTGTTGTAGATGCACTCTGTCATTTTGTCATGCAATGATGCAGCCACAGCTTCTTTGACAGCTTCACTAACTTCAGATGACAGTTTGAGACGGTATCTAGTAGAACGCTCGATCCTTGAAATAGGCAAATTGATTGATTTACAAATCGACACAGCATTTGTCGAAAATGCAGTAGAGAAATTTAGTCTGGGGCCGATTTCAATAGTAAACAGCTTTTCACTGGTATCTGATTGCTTAGAAAGAAAACTATCTTTTGAAAGCTCGGTTCCATAAGATTGAAGCAACCACGTCAACTTTAGAATCTCATTATCACTTAAATTTCGATCCACCTTGGCATAATAACAAAATTCAGATTCAATATTAATTATTTCAACGTCTAATTTTGATAACTTACGGTTCAAACTACAAAGCCGCTCATTCAACTTATGATCACTCAAAGCGGGCGTCACAAAAAATCGCAACATTTTTAAATTTAACTCCTAGTTTGGAGTAAATTATGCTGTCTGAAGACGAATACCATTCGAAGTAAGACTTACAGATAAAGGTGAAGTCTCTTATCCAATTCAGACCAGAAAAGTTTGAACTTCGATCATTATCAAACAACACGTGGTTTTTCAAATTTGATAACAAATTTTTTCGCCAATAGAAAAACACATCTAAACAAAGGATTCGTGGCGCCATCTATTGAGTATATTTGCAAACTTCTTCAAAAAGCAATCTTAAGTGTGACAATTCATTGGCAGGAATCGATGGCGTAGATAAGGATGGGGTTTGAAGGTTTAACTCCTTCTAGATCAACAGATTTTTCTTTTTAAGTACAATGATTATGCTTCGGTTTTTTCACAAACATGCTTCTTAAAAATATAACACTCCTACAAAAATAGTTTGGAAACAATATATTACTAATTAAATTAAAGTTTACTAAAATAATTTATTGACAATATTTCAAGTAAAAAAAATGTTTTTAATTCACTTATAGGATACAAATTTACAATCAAATAAAATTTAAAATGTTTTACATGCGTCTTCAATCCATCAACCTCTTAAAAGGTCCTGCAATTCATTGCGGTATTACTTGATTTGTGGAATTTTTATTAGCCTCGCATGAAAAAGATCCCTTGAGTACGGGTTTGACATGGGTGCTCTCAGCAAAACTAAATTTCTTGTACGAATTCGCATCGTCAAAGCTCAGATACCACCCTCTGGGATGGAAACAGGGGGGCAACTACAATGGGTTTCACATTCCATTTCACGTCTCCATTAGAATATGAGATTTTTCCTCCTGTATGTGTAATTACAGAACATGCCTTTGATAACATTAGATTACGAGCCTTTGACGAAGAATTGAATTGACATAAAGGCAATTCTGAATTGTATTTCGCCAAATTTAACGTTATAACAAATTTACAAAAGAGGCACGTGAAAATAGTTTGAAATAATTCTTAGGAAATTTTAATTAATAAAAATACGAATTTTTTTAAAGTATTACAATCATTTAATGTGTGTGTGTGTGTGTGAGAGAGAGAGAGAGAGAGAGAGTGAAGGTCTTAAATCATGCAATTTAAAAAAAATATGAAAGCTGTTCTATGTTTCATTATTAGAACTTAATATATGTTATTATTTGTTTTTCAAAAATTATTCTCACATATTTTACGTTTTATAAATATTAAATATTTTTTAAAAATAATATCTGATATATTAATGAGTATCGGGATTTTAATGCAATTGCTTGATGATTATTTAGCTTCTGAATTTCAAACTTTATGTAAAAAAAACTTTTAAGTAATCTTAATTTAAATAATCATTAATTTCTGAATAATTTATTTCAGAAATTGAGTTATATAACTCAGAAACTTATATTAAATAATTAAATAGAGAATTCCTTCAAAGTTCTCACAAATTTTCTATAAGCTGCTAAATTCTTTATTAATTTGAAATCAATGATAATCGTCAAAACAAGCAAGCTCAATATTACCGAAAATTAAACTATTTTTATCGCGAGATGTATTACATCTTATATTACGTATTATAACTTTATTTAAGAAAGTAATGAGGAGTATAATACCAAAATATGAAAAAACTATTTTTATGAATAATCGTTCACCATTGTTTTTCATACTGATAACCAGAACAAAACTAAAGCAAGCAAAAAATACACTAATGTGTGTGTGTATGTACAAATTTATATAAATATAAACTAATCCTTCTTGTGTTCAAGCAAACTATTAAGAATACTACATGATGTGTGTTTGCAAAACAATTATTTCATTTAATTACTTTATTCTAAATTAAAAACTAAGAATAATAAATACAGTCGACTTGATAATTCGAAGTTGGAGGGGCCAATGAAAAACTTCGAATTATCAAGAGGTTAGAAAAACTCCCTAAATACTCGAAGAGAATTTTTTTTAACACATTTAAATTTTGAAACTATGTAATAAAACAAAAATTGTACATATGTATAAAATAATTTTAAAGTTATTTTTAAAAAATACATGTTATACAATATAAATATTATACAGAAGATAAAATTGTATGTATTAAAAGTAATTGTATGTATTGTATATATTAAAAGAATACATACAATACATTCATACACAGTCCTACGCATCTCTTCTTCACAATAGTGTACCATCTTTTCTGAAATGTGTAGCAAGGCCACGTGTTAAACGAAAGATATGGATTACTAACAACAGGTCCACTTGAAGAAGAAAAGCAATAAAAGTGTATTTTCGCCTGGTGAACCGAAAAACACTAAGAGGGAGTAGCAGACATTTGGTCAGTAGGCTACTTACAGGGAGACACGCAGAGACAATGCAAAATAAAACTTGTAAGTTCCAACCTATTTTTTACAGTACTGTACATGATTGTGAGTGTTCGAATTGTCGAGTGTTTTATAAGATAACTTCGAATTATTGCGTGTTGTAGCCAGCCACATATTTTACTTCGAATTATTGAGTGAACCCAAATATATTGTTTTAGTTCGAAATATCAAGAGTTTTTCTAGCTACTGAGCATATACTTCGAATTATCGAGAGGTTCGTATTATCGAAAGTTTGAATTATCGAGAGTCGACTGTATATAAAAAGAAAAAGACCCCTCAAAATAAATATAAATTTTCTCCCTTAAGTTAAATTATATATCATTTTCGAAGTCACAGAAATTACTTTCGAATATATACTAAAAAGCAATTGAATAGAGAGGTTCTAGATAGCGATATCGTGGAGCATTCTATTCAACAGGAACTTAATGACACAAAAATGTTGGGAAAACATGTGAACTCTCGTGCCTTAAAAATCATTTATATTTAACAAAGATGTGATGCAGTGAGATTAGAAAATCGAACATCGTTCTCAATGGCATTTCAAATGTACTCTGTGGGATTGAAATGATGTGATCTGACCTAGATGGCAAGGGAAGCAATATCATGAATGTAAAGTCTTCCAAAGGTCGATGGAATAAAGTATTGTCTTATTGAAGAGCTATGTCTCTTGTGGGATGCTAAAAACGCACAAACTGGATCACATGAGGAAGTCACACAGTATCGTACTCAAAAGTAGTGTTTGGGTGTTCAAACCCTTCCCCCATAGACTAACATATTTTTAACAAAGAGATTGAACCTCGTCGTTTTCGTCTGCCAGTTTTTTGGAATGCATCCCCTCCATAAAAGATGTCTGTTTACGCTTCTGAAGTCACATATCACGTTTTCCTATCTTGATCTCATATAGCCAGTGCATGACATCATCGTGAAGGTGTAGAGAATCTTATGTCTAATAACGTTTTGTAGCTGTATTATATGGATTATATATATCTTGCCTTGTTGGTCAAGAGAAAGAGTTAAATTTTTGTTACAAAATGGGTTTCATATCTTGAACACCCAGTTCAAATATTGGCAGTTTGCTTAGATACCAAAGATGTATAGTTGTGTAAGCAGATATTATAGCTTTCACTTGAACATCTCTATATCCACCATGCTTTTCTTCTGCTCTGAAACAAAGATTACAAGTCTCAAGGCAAGGTCTTCTTGATAAAGCATCAGCATTTTTTCTATGGAATGTATCTATATGTTCACGGGCGGAGCAAGTTCTGAGTGTGTCTCCTTTCTAGGGACACCTTAATATTTTGCTATATTTGTTTACGCGTTTTGGTACCTCAAAAGCATGGGAGCTCGTATCATTGATACGCCTGATACGGCGGTAGCTATGCCTATATGTATGGTGTTGCACCTCAATCTCTTTTGCTATTTGAACTTTTGGGTTCTTAACACTAAGCAATCAGTTCAAAGAAACATGGATGGTCTGTAACTAAATTATTGGCCATGATGTTTAAAATGTCTACGGCCTTAACTAAGGACAACACGAGTTTATGGCCATAACCACTAGGCTACCACGACCTCAGAAAGCTTTTTTTTTTGCATAGGATTTATTGTAACATAACTTTATACCTGAATCTGGCAATATGTCAAAACTTGATGTAAATAAACATTGAAATGGGTTGCTCTGAATCGGAAATGCTTACGAACGAATGCCAAACTTAATGTAAAATTAATGTAAATATCTTTCTTCGGCTAAGCTTTCAATACGCTGCTACTTTAACCAAGTCGTGTTTGTAATTGCTTTTATTTTGCTTTGAATTTTCATTTTGTTTTGAATGAAAATTCAAAACTTCAAATATTTTATATTTTATTTTGTTTTGTGACTGCTATTATTCTGGCTCTAACTTTCGAAGTCAAGGCATTAATTTGATATCAAGTATGCTTCGGACTTTTTCGCAAAATAATTGTAAGATTTTGTCAAGTTAAGGGAATAACATTTCAATAAGGTTACATTTGACTGGCTGTCAAAAATCTGATTCGCGTGATTTAAAACGAGTAGCGTACCGATATCAGATTAATTCCCTAAAATCCACGCTACATTTGAATGAAATATTTCATTATTCAATGTTTGTCATGTGATGGAAGAAAATAAATTATTAGTGTTGAGGAAACAGGCAACAATGGCTTTTCTACTTTAAAGAATATCCAGTACTGCTTACAAATATTTTATATTTCTGTTGTATCTAACTTCTTGTCTATATCATTAGTTCATACCCAACAGTATGTGTATATTTCATGTACATATTCATTAATTTTTTCTTATTCTGTGGAAATTATGAGGTCTGTTGTCAATAACCCTATTACAGCTTCATCAATAAAAAATCAAATCAAGTCCATGTTTCATGGATATACTTCTATATTGCTGCAGTAATATCAGGGAGCCACAAAGCTTTCAAATATTTTATATTTTTTTACAGAACTATAACCAGTATCTACTCATTTCAGCAATTTGACAATAATCAAAATGGGAACTTGTGGCCAGCATTTATCGAGTCCTAGATGTCACTGAAATGGAAAAATTCGATCTTATTTATATGATTACACTATATGTATAATTGTAATTAATAAACAATAACTAATGGAGCACTAAAGTGATAAAATTGTTTTTTATTACTTGAGAAAACATTTGTTGAAATAGAATTATTTTAGTAAATTTGAAATGCCATCAGTTTTTCTTTTGTTTTAAATTTATGAAGATGTCTGTAAGACTATATATAATAGCACCATTATTACACATTCAAATGAAGATTGAAAAATCCTCAATATTATTTCTTGGGAGATATACAAGGTAAACAAAAAAGTTCTTGCCGTTTGCGCATTTCCATTGAAAGAAGTGAGAATAAGTATGCAAATTTGTGTATGACATGATTGAGAAACTGTCAGTTGAGAGTAGGAATATCAGTTGTTATAAATGCAGGTCCACTGCTCACATTCATCAATCGAAACTCGTACAGTAGTGAAATGAAATGGACGTATCCAAGGAGCTTGTTCGAGGTTGTTTACTTTACAACTTCAAAGTGGGCTTATCAGCCACTGCATCAAGTCGCCGAATATGTCAAGCATTTGGAGATAGTGCTGTCAATGAACTTACAGTAAAACATTGGTTTCAAAAATTCAGGTCGGGAGATTTGTCCCTCTGTGATAAAGCTCGAACAGGATGACCACAAGCCTTGGATGACGAAGCCCTGAGGGCGGCCATTGAGGAGGACAGTAGTAAAACATGTCCTGAACTTTCCAGACAATTCAACATTTCCAGTGAAACGGTTAGACTTCATCTGACAGGCAATCTGAGCAAGTGGGTTCCTCACACGCTGTTGGAAGTTCATAAGCAACAATGAGTGGCAGCCTGTCTATTGTTGCTTTCTCGCTACCGTAGTGCATCCATATTCAATTTTATGTTGACCAGTGACAAGAAGTGGGTCCTGTATGATACACCCAAGCATTTCAAACATTGGTTGTCACCCCAGGATACTGTCCCGCACAGCGCAAGACCACCTACGCAAGATCATGCTTTGTGTCTGGGGGACTTGTTGTCAAGTGGTTCACTATGAGTTGCTACCAATGGGCCAAACAGTCACTGCGGACCTGTATTCACAGCAATTGGAATGTGTACACCAGGCATTGCATCAGAAGGAGCCAGCACTGGTTAATCGAAAGGGAGTACTGTTATTTCATGATAGCACGAAGCCTCATATCACGCTGGTGCCCAGGAATATGATACAGCTATTTGGTTGGGAGACTTTGTGCCATCCTCCTTACTCACCTGACCTTGTACCATCAGATTACCACCTCTTCCATTCCCTGGACAATCATCTTCGTTTTAAATTCTTCACCAATGAAGCAGACGTGCGCCAAGCTCTCACAGACTTCTTTGCGTCCCACACCCCCAAGTTTTACCGCAAGGGGATTGAACAACTGGAGTTTCATTGGCAGAAGGTGCTGGATGCGGATGGGGATTACTTTGAGGACTAACAATAGGCCACACTGTTTGTATGTCATGTTCTTTTGGGTCATTAAAAATGGCAAGAACTTTTTTGTTTACCTTGTATTTTAATCTACAAGTTTTTTTTTTTTTATCTCAGGCTGTAATTTCTATTCCATATGTTAATTTGATTGTTAAGCAATAATCAGAACTGAGATTTAGTTACTATATTTACTATTATTTATAAAAAAATCAAGAAACATATTAGCATTACTTTAAATTATGAGTATTTCAATCTTTAATTGCAAGGATGTCATAGTTTCAAAATGGGAAAGAAGTTTTTATTCTTGCATGTGTATGAGCCCTTCTTAGGAGGACCAGTGTAATAATTCCAAAACTTTTGTTGGGTGATGGGTCTCCTTGGGATATTCATATATATGGACAATTTTTAGTAATAATCATACATTATTAAATAATTCTAAAACATGATGAAACATTATTTTTTGTCTTTTTTTTTAATTAAATGTATTTTAGGTAGATTACTCAGTAAAAATGTTTTTGTCCCAACTATTTTGTTTTTACAATAAAATAGTCCCTTAAATGTCTGGTAATTGCTATTTATATTTTGTGGTATTGAAATTTATGTTTTTAAAAAATACTTTAAAAATGTTTCTCCTTTGTGTTATATCTACAATAGACATTTTTTCCATTACATGTTGTTTGCTATATTTTAAACTCATATATTCTGAATAAGTGTTGGAATTCTTTTTTTCTTTGAATTTTCATCTTTATAAATTATTTTTTATATTTTTCTGCTACTAGTATATTGATAACTTCTATTTGGGGTGTGAAATGATTTGTCAGTCATTGATTACGTGTATTTTTTATAACACAGTTTTCAAAATATTGATTCATATTTCTGATGTATGGTAACAAAATTTTGAGTTTTGAATCTTTGTATCTCTACAGCATCTTATCTCAATTAAAAGTATTGTAATTTTGTATCCCTGAATCATTAAAAGTCGCATTTGTATGTAAGGGAAAGAATATATGTATTTTTTTGAGTTATTTGGTTTTTTTTATCGAGATACTGGAGTGTGGACTATTGTCCCCTCCATTTCATTATGTAATTCATAATTAAACTTTCAGAATTGTCATTCAATATATTATTTTAAGAGTATATTTTAATAACAGTATTTTGGTTTTTTCACTATTAATAATTTTTTGTCTTTTGTTTTATTTCAGATTTTGCATTTAATTATTTAAAAAACAAATTAAAATATGAGTTCACCTCCAACTGAAGAATCTGCAGTTGAACCCACTGCAGTTGTACCAAAATCAGCCACTGATGAAAATTTGAAAACAGAACTAACAAAGGAAAATGATACAGCTTCTAAGACATCTCTTCCCAATGATTCCCATCCCAAAGTCTCCAATGAGACAAGACATTCGATTGGTTCCTATGTTGTTCCAATTAAAGATCATTTCCCTAGAACTTCAGCAAGTTTGGGAATCGGTGGAGGAAGAAGCAATAGGCCTAGTCAAAGTGACAATACCTTGGCCAAATCACAATCAGAAATTCAAGTTTGTGCTACTAATTCTCTTTCAGTAAGTCAGAATAGTAAGAATAGTTTGATGACTTACTCTAGTTCTGGGACATTCTATGATCATTCAAAGAAGAAGGTTGATGTTAGAATTCCACCTAAACCAGTACAGTCCTCTAATGTTAAAGGTAGAGAGTACTTTCTATACATTTTTTTCTTGGTGTTTTCTTGGTATTTTTGTCCCTTTCCAAATGTAGTTAGCTTCAGTGGCTTAGAGGTAGCGTGCCTGCTTTGTAAGTTCAATGTTGTAGGTTTGACCCCGGCTGAAGTCGACAGATTTTCTGGATGCGAAAATCGTAGGCATTCATGTCATATGATTATGTTGCATGTAAAAGATCCCTTGAGTATCAAATTGACTCTGGTACTCTTTGCAAAATAAAATCACTGCAATATTTAGCATTGAGTGAGAGCTTGAATTAAAAATTAATTCAAGCGTCCAAATTTAGTAAAGAGGCCACCATATGAAAAAGCTCTCACATTTGGAGACTTGCTGTGTCTGTTTAGGCTAAGTTGCTAAGAACACAACCCCATTGGGGGAAAAAATATGTGATTTGGCTTAGAAAATCTACATGGTATCAATTATATTTGTAAGAAGAAGGAATTTTGAGAATACTTTAACTTATATGAGGAAATTAAAAAAATTATTATATTCAGCAATGTGCATCTATTTATTGCCTGTATAAAATAGTTCAATTGAAATAAGTAGGTTTATTTGATGTCAAATTATTTTCAAAATGTCTCTTAATATTATTAATAGGAATTGTATATTTTAATCAGACCCCAAAATAATAAAGAAGTTAAAAGTTGTTGGAAACATTTTCAGCAGTATATAATAAACTTTACTACGGTGGAATTTAGCCTAAAATCATCTAATTTTTTGCTGAGTCTTACAAATCAATTAAAATAACATTTGTGATCAAGTTTCCGTTTAAGATCTTTTTTGTGCCTAAAACACTGTCATTTAGGTTAAAATCTCTTTAAATTATTTGAATTTTAACTCTATGAAATTGTAACAAATATTTATTCTATTTTAATTTGTAAGTAGTATTTGTATATCTTTTTATACATTGTATTCCCAAATGTGTTTACGACATTATCCACCTTCCCAGGGGTCTCAGTAAGGCCTGCACAAAAGAGTATATCTTATTGTAATCATTTGCACTTTTCTAAGCACTGTTGATATTTATAAAACAGTCTTTTGCATATTATTATTTAAAAGTACAGCAAACCTTTCACAATTGTCATTGTAAGAGAAATAATTATTTTTGAAAATAACATCTACTTAGAAGAATAATACTGTTGAATTTAAGAAGTATTAAAAAAGCAATATTATCATAGAAGTTTTTTTAAAAAAAACATGTTCAATTCTGTCAAATATAAGAAGCATTTGATTTGTTATTGAGAAAATGTTGTTGATTGCTATAAAACTGATCTTCAGGTATATAATTTTATGGGATCTGACTAAACCTTTGAAAGTTTGTATCTCTGCAAGTATTTATTTAAATTCATCAATTAAAATTTTTTAAGAAATAAGCAGTAGATGAACTTTCAGGGCTTGAAAAAAAAATCACACTATTTTAAATGAGAAAGACTAAGACCACTGTTGGTATCTATCAATTTCAGTTCAATGTCTTCGTAATGAGTTTGCATTTTCTAAAATCCCTTAAGTTGCCTCAGACTCTCCTTTTGAAGCTGACCACTTTAAGATTGTGGGATTTTAATATATGTGTTCAATACATAATTTTTTTTTCAGTTTTAAATTAACAGAGTTTTTAGTTCAGTTGAATACAGTACATATAAAATAACATTTATATATATACATAACTCTTTATACAAAATATATTAGCCTTAAAACTAGAAGCTTAGGTAGCTTAAGTTTCCCTTAAAATTTAGTTTATATAATTATTTTCATTTCTGATAAGTTTTTATTATTATTCTTTTGTTTTTATATGAAGTTGTCAGGAATTAAATATGCAGACTATTATTTTCTAAATAATAGGAAAGATTAGATTAAATTTTTTTTCCTTTTGTTTAACAGATACAACTGATTTTCGTCAGATGGAACAAGGCCTACTTCAGCTTTTAGAAGATTTCCATTGTGGGAAACTTGAAGGTTTTGGTGGGTTAACTTTCAGATTTCTTATTTTTATTTCTTTCCCCTTATGATATGTTAGAAATTCTATATAGTTTTCTAGAATTTGGTTTATAATTATTTACATGTA
Organism: Trichonephila clavata; assembly: GCA_019973975.1. NCBI lineage: Eukaryota > Metazoa > Arthropoda > Arachnida > Araneae > Nephilidae > Trichonephila > Trichonephila clavata. The sequence goes on along the minus strand of BMAO01028638.1, from coordinate 110,559 downwards.
TGTTACACTTTACAATAAATTCCATGCACAAATTGTACAGATTGATAATGTTTCTTGTAAATATTCATTTTTTTTCATAACATGTTGCACTGCATAGGTCAGGGGCTGTTCACAGTTTCTAAGCAAAATGCGGGGGGGGGGGGGGATCTTTACATTGATTGTTGTAGCTCTTCAGACTTCTGTCTCTATATTTTGTTAAAAAATTATTATCTACAAAGAATTTTTCTTTTTCTTTTGTAATTATTTATTGAAAAATTTACCTGTATCCATACAAATTAAGTATACATATATAGCATAACTACTGAGAACTACCATCATATATATTTTATTTAAAATAAATCCCAATAAGATGTAAATTATAATTTATTTGTATTTGTTTACAAGCATCAAAAATTTGTGTAACTTGAATTTTTAACTTGTAAGTTTTTGTTTTTTAAATTATAATCTAACTAAAGGAGCAATTCAAACAAGTTTTTAATGCATGGTTTATACCAAGAGACATTAAAGTGACTAAAAAATGCCTTATTTTACATATATATTTAGGCACTCATTTCTGATAGTTTATTAAGCAATTATCTCTAAATTCAATGATTCTGATATGGATGGAGGACTTAGAAATTAGTATTATCTGGGGCAATTTAGAAATGAAATATATTCTGTGATGCCATATTGAAGATTTTTGCTATGAAACATCTTAAAAATGTAAATGGAGACATGTTCATGAACAATATATGATTTTAAGTAATGTATGATTTAAAAAAATGTGAATTTTATAAGTTTATCCTTTTTAAATAATAATTATGAGCATATTAAATATGCTTTATTTAAACTTTTGCATTAGACTTATGTTAGTTCCAAGAGTAGGTCAAACTCACTTTATGTATGATTTTTTTATAAAGCATTTTGTAAACATTTTCAAATAATAAAAATGTATAAATTGTTGACACTATTTTTTTAGCTGAGCATCTTTTAGAAAAATTTAGTTTTGTTAAGATATTAAAACCTTAAGATTTTTTAAAGTTACTATTATATTGTAATTTAAAATTCTATTTTATGTATAAATGTTTTTTGAAGGAAGTAACTGCACTTTTGAGAAAATGGAAAATGTAAGAGAACAGCAAGAAAAATTAGCTCGACTCCATTTTGATTTGAATGCTCAACAAGAACTTTGTGGGTATGTTGGCTTTAATTATTAATTTGTTACATTTTAAACAACTTCTTACAAATTGTTATTAACATTTACCATTTCAATTCAAAAGATTCTATCAGTATAGGAGGACAATTTATTTTTTAAATATATATGTCCAACTAGGTTATTCATATTTCTTTTAAAATTTATTTGTAATTCATTATCTAGTGTCGATTAACCATTTGTAGCAACTAAACATATTAATGATGTTTAATTAAAGCATCAATTTTGAAATTATAGCAAATTCCATACATTTATTTCCTTTTTGCATGATTTTAACATTTATTCTTCAAATTGTTCAACTTGAGTTATTAATTGTTTTTCAGTTAAAAATCAAGAAATTTATAGAATAATCATTGAAATGATAGATGGATTACTTTTATTATGTATAATGGTAGAAGTTTTTCTTAAGAATGCAAAGTTTGATTAAAGTTTTTATTACTGGGGCAAAATAAAGTGTTTCCAAATATGAATTAAAATAAAAATGCACAAGAAATGCCTGTCTCAAGAGATTTTATCTAGTTTTGTTTGTTGCTTGTAAACTAAATAATTTGGGGAAAATTTTTATTTTGATAATCATTTTTTTTTTTTGAATAACATACAAAATTTTACATTTAATCTATCCATTCATGTTTAAAATTAAAAGCATAAAAATCATAAATTATTTTAAAATGTTTTTAAAATATCTATTATCTAATTTATTTTATTTAATAATGTAACTGTAATTAAATCTCCTAATTAACTTTTAATATAAGTATATTGTATAATTATTTATCTATATCTATAAGCACTAATTTGTTAGCGTTGTTTTCTGTATTTATAAATAGATGCTAATGTTTCCATTTTAAAGACAGATTTGTAAATTTATTGTTATTTCTCAGAACTTGGTTCTTATTCTGTTTGTAGTAATGAACATAGATTGAACATTTTGAAAATTAAAAATACCTAACCTATATCTTATAATCTTACCAAATTGTGTGTACAGAGAGAGGAATTAGTTTGGAAAATAAATTAAGATAAATAAATGAAAGTAAAATAAATTTTCCTCTTCATAATAAGTGGTTTTATAGTCATTTTATTTTGAATTTTAATATATATTAAATACAGTATATATCATTGGTTCATCATTTCAAAAAAGGAAACTAGGAATTAATTAGAAGAAGCAATGTGTTGAATAAATTATGTGTTTTGAGAAAAGTCCCATTTCAAAAATATTAAATTCTTTAAATAATGATATTAAAAAGCATAAGCATTATTTCTCAACAACACATACCTTTAAAACCACTGCGTGTTTACAAGTTTTAATATTATTATAAAGAAAGACCTTTAAATATTGACTAAAAGTAATGAATGAATAATGTTGCTGTATAAATATAATCAGAATAATAATATTATTCTAACTTCAATAAAAACTTTTTATTTTTAATGATAAAATTAATTGATATAATGAAGAAATAAAATATTCTTAAAATTGTGTCATAAAGCTTTAAATTATGTTGATTTAAATTTGTTAAAAAATGTGTGAAGTGCTTTTATTAGATATTAAATAGCCCTCTTAATCCTGAGAAAAATGGATCCCTCTTTGACCCTATTGCTCATAGCTATTGTTAGAACATATTTATATAAGATAAAAGAAAGAGGACTCATTAAAAAATGAATCATTGAAAATTTTTGTTTCCTTTTAAGTATTTTTAAGCTTTTTTTTACTCCTGTGAAAACGAAATATTCCAATACACTTTTGTAATATTTTCTCATGTGTAGGTGTATATACATATATTCTTTTGATTTTTGGCTATTCATGTGGTATGTAGATAAATATTATTATGGCATTTGTTTGTAATATTTTAAGAAACTAATCTATTCTTCCACTATTTATTCTTCCTTTCAACCTAGTGATGTAGGAAAATATAGGGGTAGGTTGGCTAACTTTAAAACAATGTTTCACTTTACAATCTTAGTTGATAAGACTAAGAGTTCATTGATATATTAATGAGGCTATTTAATTTTGACCTATACTGTCTTGTTTCACTCTTTTTTACTTATAGTTTAGGTCAGGGGTTGGCAACCTATGACATGCATGCCAGATGTGGCACACCACCACTCTACGAAATTTATAAGATAAAGATAAAGCGCTCTGTCTCTCCTTTCAATGTCTTGTACATTTTTATATAAAGGTTATTTTTCACTTTCAATTCTCTCCCGTAAAACGATTCTGCTGTATCAGCTTGCTTGTAGTTTGTGTGATTTATGTAAAAGAAAACATCTTCTGTGTTTAAATGTGACTGATTATTAGTGTTAAATGTTTGACACAAATATAATTATTGAGTAACACTTGTAAAATGAAGAATCACTCATAACGGCTCAGTGAATTTAAAAAGAAAGTAGTTTGTCCTTTACCCACCAAAAGCTAGGGCATCGATGGGAAAAGAAAAAGAAAAAAAATGTCTTAGGTATAAATCCAAAGTCTGCTTAACAAACATTTTCCAGAAGAAATATAATAAACAAAAATAATTATTCTATCAACATATTTAATGTGGATTGGAAATAAATTAGGTAAAAAAAACCACGCTGGGTGTTAATTAGGCAAATGAATCTAATTTTATAATAAATGTCCCTTTTAACTAAATATTACAAGCAACTGTATTTTTTTGAGTGTTGTGTTAAAGAAGTTATTATTATTATTATTTTTTTACTTTTGGTGTGAATCAAAGCTAATAGAAATAGATACTAGAGTACAATTTTATTTTTTTCATATTATTCTCATGTTCTCTATTAGTCACGCCAATATACGGATATCGAGTATGATTTCAGTTGAGAGTTGAATTTTGTTTGATGCACGACGTGATTTTTAGGTTACTTTTAACTTCGTCACTTTGTTAATTCTATTGTGAAAATTTGCATATTGTTTGTTTAATCATTGCGACAATCCCTAGTTACATATTGAATCAAATGGCAACTAAAAAAAGAATGCTTGATATTCGCAATTTCCAAGATCCTTGGACGGATGAATTTGGATTCGTACAACAAAATGATTGCGATATATGTGTGTTATGTCGCAAAAGTGTCGTATGTCGTACGTCTTGCGTACAAAGACATTTTCAAACTAAACACCAGGCCACATTTAAGAATTCTGATGAGAAATGTGAAGTTTTAGAAAGATCTGTTTCTGGTATAAAAAGGAAATTACATTTTTATGTCAAACAATTGGAGTCAAACCAAAAGCGACAGAATGTAGTTTCATTATGGCTCATTGTTTAGCAGCCAAAGGAAAATCTCTTACAGATGGAGAACATATAAAGGACACATTTTTTAAAAAGTGCTGAAATATTGTTCAGCAATTTATCTAACTTGCAACCAATATTATCCCTGAATTAAAGAAATACCTGCTTCTGCATGAACTGTTGAAAGAAGAATAACACAAATGGCAGAAAATATGTAACTGCAAAATAAAATTGAGTTTACAAGAAACTGTTGCATTTAGCATTGCTTTTGATGAAAGTAAAGATGTGAATGATGTTGCACGCCTTGCAGTAAATGCACGATATTGTGATAAAACTTGAATTTATGAAGAGTTATGCAGTATGATTCCTCTGTCTGGTACAGGATACTCTTTTTTCATTTATATATCATTTTGAAAGAAAAAATTTTAACATAAATAAAATATTTGGTGTAACTACTGATAGCACTCCTGCAATGATTGGCAAGGAAAAAAGATTTGTCACAAACTTCTTGAAAATATATAGGACATACATAAAATATTGAACTTCCATTGAATAAAATATCTCAGGAATGTTAAGTTGCCAAAATTTCATCTCAGCGCTTAATTTCTGTAATTAATACTGTTGTTAAAATAATTAGTTTTATATAGTGACCCGATCTTCATTAGTACACAGACAATTTAAATCTTTTTTTAGAGGAAAATGGAAAGTGAATATGGGGATCTTCCCTTGTACAGTCATGTCCGTTGACTTAGTCGTGGTAATGTCTTGAATAAGTTTGTGTCATGCATGAAACACAATAAAAAATTTTTAATGAGAAAGAACAACATTTTCCGGAATTAAACGATAAGGAATGGTTATGTAAATTGATATTTCTGACAGATATAACTAAACATCTCGATGAACTAACTCTTTTCTCTCAATGAACTTGCTACAAATTAGATATATTTTCCCATGAAATTAATTCCCATACCTTCAAATACTTCCCAAATTTTAAAGTGCTTGCTAATACATCAATCGCAGACAAAGATGAACGTCAAACTTACATTGAAGCACTTTAGGAGGAGTTTTCTAAGAGATGCAAAAGACTCTTGGAAGCTTGTATGACTATATTTTTCTTCCTAATCAAACCTGATTTATAATGGACTCATTAATAATCCCATTCAATATGTCAATTTTTGAGTGTATGGAAATTGATAATTTTAAAACGGAACTTGTTGAACAAATATCTTCAGAATTGTGGGGAAAAATTTTTACAGAGTTACGGAAAAATCTGGAAGAAACAAACTGTTGCAATAAATCAACAGCTATTTTTAATTGGTAGATGGCATTCCCGAAACAATTTAATTGTTCGCAAAAATAATAGCATGTGTTCTCCTTAGTTTGAGTCCCCTACAAAATTGTTTAACCGCTGAACATTCCGAATCCCGTGTCAAATTGAAAGTGACAAACTATATCTCTGATATTGGACATTAAGAAGAGCTCTGCAGGAACAAGATTCACATTAAAATTTTAATTTTTTATTTAACTTTGTTGCGTGAACACTTATATATTCGGTTGTTTATTTCTTGTTTCATAAATATTTTTAAGAATGATTAATATATGTACAATTTTAATTTTTTACTTATATTGAAGAAAAGTCATATATTTTAAGTTAACTCTTTTTTTTTAATAAAAATTCTTAAAAGATACATATTTATGTGCACAGTTAAAAAATTTTTATATTGAAGTAATAATATTTTATGTTGTTTATTTTTCTATCAATAAATATATTTATATGATGCATAATTAGCATATAATAAAACTCTAAATTTGTATTTTTGACCTCTATATCCTAATTTTGCATGTATTGTCATGGGAATCGAATTGATTCAAACATTTCCTATTGCATGGCATGCTGAATCATGTTGGTACATTGGTGTGGCAGGCCACAGCTGAAAGATTGCCGACCCCTGGTTTAGATTTATGTCAATTTAGTATATGATTAATTATATTATATTACATATATAATACTATGATAATTACTTTAAAAAATATATATTAGTTCAATATTTTTACCATGTAAAAACATTAATCTGCATAACAAAATCGGAAAACTAAAGGTCCAAAAAAAAAGCCAAATACAGTATCACACAACTAGTCAAAAATGGAACAATTTTGCCACATCTAGGCAGTATTGCACATAAGAAAAAAGTGATGAAACTCTTTAAAACAGATTAAAATTATGGCTAAAAAATCACGAAGTTCATAAATTTTTTTAAAAGTTGGAATTAAATGATTATGGATAAATTCATTAAAAGGCAAAATGAAAATAAATATTTTCAAAAAATAATAACCTGTCATACTATATTGTGAATGAATGTAGGAATGATGAATAAAAATCAGTAAAAATTAAAATGCAAAACCGAATATAATATTAACCGTAACTGAATAGTATGTATAAAGAGGAAAAAAGAAAATCCAAAGTAAAATAGAACTTTTAAAACAATGTAGAAATATTGAACTTAAAAGAAATGTAATTTTGAAGAAAATTATATAAAAGGATAATCATAATCTAATAATAAATAATAGTAATTAATAAACTTTTTTGCATTAAAAATTATATTTGCATCTTTCCTAACTAATATATTGTTACATTCTGTATGTAATTAATAACTTTTCTATAAATAAAAATATATTTGTTAAAATCTCAACAAAAAAAAAAAAAAGAATCTTAATATTAAAATTGAAGTTATGTCTTTTATTTTTTTCTATTTTATTTACTACCCATAATGCACAAAGCTATGTTTAGGGTAATCTGATTTCAGAGAATTATTCTTAGTTTTAATGAGTTTTAAATAATTAGGACACAAAAATAATTATTAAAAAATATTACTTATAAATATTACATAAAATAATTAGATCATTTCTAAATGTAATTATAAAAAAAATTATGTTTTTTATACAGGGTGTCTACAAATTAGTTGGGCAATTTTGTAAATCAAGAAATTTTGAAGTATTAAATAAAAGGAATCTGTTGAAAGTCAGACTAGTAGGAATATATCCTAAGCTTATTCACAGATTGTCATTATCTGGGAATGGGAAGTCCTAATGTCATCCTAGAACATGAAAGGGGTAGTAACATAGTAAACATGTTTTGTGCAGTGAGTTCCTCCAATGTGCTCAGCCCAATTATCCTTGCTGAAAGGACTGTTACACACTTTATTTACCTGGAAATGCTATAGATTTTCCTTTTGCCAACACCAAAGAAAAAGCAAGGAGTTCACGTTTTTCAATAGGATGGAACGCTTTATCACTACCGCAACGATGTTACATCTTACCTAAATGTTGAGGTGCCACTTTGGATTGGTCGTGGAGGTTTTATTTAAGGTTACACAATCAATACTGGATTTGAGTGTATGGGGTTTTGTATAGGAACGAGTGTGCACTCCGTCATTTCCTATATCCATTCCGGAACTATAATCAAGAATCTGCACTGCAATTAATTTATTTGCTCGATAGAAATGTCCTCACAAATCTGAAGAAAGAACTGATTTACTGATGGGACTAGTAACAAAAAAAAGCCACATCAAGTATTTGTGATAATGGTAAACAGATTCTTTCTTTCTCTTACAGCAATATATATTCCCCTCCCTTATTGTAAATAACAAGGAATAGATTAATTTTTTTGCCTAACTAATTTTTTAGACACCATGTATAAGAGGACAGTCAAGGTATAAACGATAATTAATGAACATTTTTGCATTAAAAATTATCTTTATATCATTGCTAACCGATATATTTTTGTATTTTGTACATAGTTAATAATGTTTCTGTAAATAGAAATATGTATATTAGAATCTCAAAAAAGTACCTTAATATTAAAATTAAAGTTTTATATTTTATTAACTTTTATTTTTAACTATTTTATTAACTGCCTACAATAGACAAAGTTATATATGAGTAATCTAATTTCAGAGCATTATTATTAGTTTTAATGAGTTTTAAAAGGATATAAAAATCATATTTAGAAGTTTTTTCACATGTTTATTTAAGAAATTTGATCTCCCTGAATGTAATTTTAAATAAAATTGCATATACAGTATAAAAGGATAGCCATGACCTTAACGATTATTCATAAAAAAATTTGCGTTAAAATTATTGCTAACCAATATATTGTTGCATTTTGGGGATAATTAGTGACTTTTCTTTAAATAGAAATATGTTAGAATTTCAAAAGGTGAATATTAAAATTAAAAGTACATGTTATGTCAACTTTTTTTCTATTTGATTAATTATCCATAGTGCACAAAGTTTTATTAGGGTAATCTGATTTCAGAGGATTATTGTTAGTTTTAATGAGTTTTAAATAATAAGGATACAAAAATTAATGTTAGAGGAAGTATTACAAATAATAAATAAATTATCTAAAAATGCAATTATAAAGAAAACATTATATTTTTTATACAGGGTGTCTACAAATTACTTGGGCAATTAAGTAAATCAAGAACTTTTGGAGTATGAAATGAAAAGACTCAGTTTAAAGTCAGACTAGTTGGAAAATATACTAAACTTATTCACATAATGGTATTAGGTGTCATTTGGGAGAGGAAAATCTTCATGCCATCATAGAACATGATAGGGTTAGTCCAGTGGCGTAACGTGCACCCCGCATTGCGGGGGGGCCCAAGGCTTCAAGGGGCCCAAAGTCTGACTGACGCCATGAACGTAGATTTTTTCAAAATTCGCTTCACATTTTTTAGAATCGAATTTTTAAGCGATTTTCAATTAGCGATCAAACGTCATTCATAAACAAAACTTTCATACGCTCATTAGATATCTTTAATCCTATAGCAAATCTTTACCCCGAACCAGAGTGTCTTCGGGTTTTAATCAATTGGTGCTCCTGCCTGATAGCCCCAATGCAGATACCGGAGTTTTCTCCGAACTTTTTCTTTCTACGTCCCTGTGTGCTGTGGTGCTGCGTTACACGATTAAATCGTGGCGATTCGCACAGCTCTGCCCCAGCTGCAGTGCCACTTGGAAAAATTCATATACGCTGTTATCCTCAGCGATTCCAGAGCTACTCTGTTGGCTATTGTTTCTGATAATAATTCCATAAAACAGAACATGTTCGTCATTATCTTAAAATCCCGGCATCACTTGAGAAAGCTATAGTCCTCCATTGGGTTCCAGGTAACGAGAAAGCCTACTTTCTTGCTAAAAAAGTGGGCTTTAATCAGGCAGAAAATTTTTGTCCAATGTCTTTCCATTCTATTAAAAATCTTATTAAAAGATATATCAAATCCCGTGCTCAGGAAGACCTCTATTTCTGTCTTTCCCATAAGTGTTGGAAGAATACTATCTCGAATTTGTGTAAAAGCCCAAGGTGTAGAGTGTTCGCTAAATTCCGTTTAGCCACCGGACGTGACTGCCTGCGAAACCATCCTTATAGACACAATATTATTCCTTCACGATATGCACTCTCTGCAGCTCTGGAGAGTTCATGAACTCCGCACATCTTCTTCACTGACCTGCTCTGTACAAGACGTTTCTCGCTGAGCGTTGCTGGGAGGCTAGACAAATGTTGGATTATGAACTGTTTCAGCTATTTTTTTATTGTATTCTGCATTTTTTTCTTTATACTTATTTTCTGCTGTTACTCTTCATAATCTGCCATTAGAAATAAAAAAATATTAGGGTAATCTGATTTGAGAGGATTTTTGTTAGTTTTAATGAGTTAAATAATTAAGATACAAAAATCATTATTTGAAGAATATTCACTATTTTTTCATAAAACAATTTGATCATTTACAAATGTAATTATGAAGAAAGTTAAAAATATTATGAATTAAGGAGCAATCGTGATCTTAACAGTTATTAATAAACATTTTTGCATCAAAAATTATATTTATATCATTGCTAACCAATATATTGTTGAGTTTTCTAGATAATTAATAATTTTTCTATAAATAGAAATACGTATGATAAAATTTCAAAAAGGTTCCTTAATATTAAAATTAAAGGCATATCTTTTATGAACTTTTATTTTTTCTATTTAATTTACTGCCCACAATACACAAAGTTTTATTAGATTTCAGAGGATTATTGTTAGCTTTAATTAGTTTTAAATAACTGCAGTATAAAAATTTAATTTTCTCTAAATGTAGTTACAAAGAAAATTATACGTACTGTATAAAAGGATAGTCATGAACTTAATGGTTATTAATAAACATTTTTGCATTAAAAATTACATTTGTTTGATTGTTAACCAATATTTTGTTGCATTTTGTGGATAATGAATAATTTTTCTTTAAACAGAAATATGTTAGAATCTCAAAAAGATATTTTAATATTAAAATTAAATATTTTTTTGTGAACTTTTATTTTTTGTTATTTAATTTCTGTCCATAGTTCATAAAGTTATGTTAGGTTAATCTGATTTGAGAGCATTATTCTTAGTTTTAATGGGTTTTAAATAATAAGGATACAAAAATCAATATTAGAGGAAATATTACATATAAATATTACATGAAATAATTAGATCATCTCTAAATGTAATTATAAAGAAAATTGTATATATTTTTTTCAGGGTGTCTACAAATTAGTTAGGCAATTTCTTAAGAGCATTTAAAATATTAAATTAAATGAACCCATTTATATATAAAGTGAGAATACTAGGTAACTTTATGCACAGATTGGCATTAGGAGTCATTTGGGAATGGAAACTCTTCAAGCCATCCAAAACATGAAAGGGGTAGTCACATAATAAACTCGTTTTGTGCAGTGTGCTCTTCCAATGTTCTCGACCCAATTTTCTTTTTTTGCTGAAAGGACTTTTACACGCTTTATTTACCTGGAAATGCTATAGATTTTCGTTTTGCCAACACCAAAGAAAAAGCAAGGAGTTCACGTTTTTCAATAGGATGGAACGCTTTATCACTACCGCAACGATGTTACATCTTACCTAAATGTTGAGGTGCCACTTTGGATTGGTCGTGGAGGTTTTATTTAAGGTTACACAACCAATACTGGATTTGAGTGTATGAGGTTTTGTATAGGATCGAGTGTGCACCTAGTCATTTCTTATATCCATTCCAGAACTAATTTCAAGAATCTGCACTGCAATTAGTTTATTTGTTCGACAGAAATGTCCTCACAAATCTGAAGAAATAACTGATTTACCGATGGGACTTACGTATATCATTACCGATGGGATATACTATTTTTTTTTGTCTTGCAGCAATATAATTCCCCCTCCCCGTATAAATAACATGGAATAGATTATTCTTTTTGCCCAACTTTAGTTTGTAGACACCATGTATAAAAGGATAGTCATGATCTAAACAATAATTAATGATAATTTTTGCATTAAAAATCATATATTTTTGCTAACCAATATATTTTTGCATTTGTTCAAAATTAATAATTTTTCAGTAAATAGAAATATGTACGTTAGAATCCCAAAAAGGTACCTGAATATTATAGTTAAAGATATACTTTTTGTGAACTTTTTATTTTTTAGTACTTTATTTACTGCTTACAATGTTATATTAGGGTAATCTGATTTCAGAGGTTTATTGTTAGTTTTAATGAGTGTTGAATCGATAAGATAAAAAAATAAAACAATTAGATCATCTCTAAATGCAATAGGAAAGGAAATTATTTATACTTTATAAAAGGGTAGCCATGATCTTAACAGTTATCAATAAACCTTTTTGCATGAAAAATTATATTTATATCATTGCTAACCAACATATTGTTGAATTTTGTAGATAATTAATTATTTTTCTACAAAAAGAAATATGTATGTTAAAATCTCAAAAAGGTGCCTTAATATTGTCACGTAGAAAGGAACAAGGCGATGTTACCCAACACAAGATTTATTTTGTCGTAGTGTCTTACACAGGCAGCACCACAACTGAAGACATATCCAGCTGCAGTACTTTTATAAACCTGGTGGAGAGTTCTAGAATAACCACCAGGGGAAAGATTAACATAAATTCAATTTACATAATTTGCAAATGTCCATAATAATAAATAACGAAAGTCATGATTAAATTTAACAAACAAGTACCTGGGAGGCTCGAACCCGAGCCTTCTGCATGGTAGAGGTGCTCTAACCGTTCGGCCACTCAGAGAGCGCATCAGTTTGTGACAATATTAAAATTAAAGGTATATCTTTTTTCAACTTTTATTTTTTTACTTTTTAATTTACTACCTATAATACAAAAAGTTATATTAGGGTCACCTGATTTCAGTGGATTATTGTTACTTTTAATGAATTTTAAATAATAGGATACAATATTAAAAGTATATTCATTATTTTTACACTAAGCAATTGGATCACCTATACATCTAAAAATATACAAATCATTGTTAATAATATAATTATTCTCGTATGGTTGTAAATATAAATTAGTTAAACCGTTGCTAGCAGGTTCAATTTGAGGTAAGCCTTTAATTTGTTTATACAGATTACCCTAAAAATTTATATGATTTTCTTTTAATACTAATTTTTTTTTTTTGTAATTTCTCTCTCTATGTATACAAAATTAAGTTCACATTGGGTAGTCTCAAAGTATTATTTATAAAAAAAATCTTTGTATCAATTTTAAGATATACAAATTTTAAGCAGTCAGACTGACCACTTTCCTTTTTTTCTGCATCTGAAAAAATGTATGAAAGGGTGAAAAATTCATTTTTTTTTTCTTGATCAGAGAGAATCCAACATAACATATATATAGATATATATAAACAATGTTCTTATACTAAATTGCCATAAATCTAAAAAAAGCAAACCAATAGATAGAAATACAAATTATATCTTTAAATGCTTGAAAACCAAAAAAGTCAATAAAAAAACTTTTTGCAAAGAAAACTCTATGAAAAAATTCAAAATAAAGCAAAAAGAAATTAAGATATTTTAAAAAATTTTAACAGGTTTTGCTTTGAGTGAATGTATGTGCAGCAAAAGTTAAAACCAATAAAGAGCACAACATTATATTCTGACAAAAATGAAAAACCTAATAGAAAAATATGTAAAGAGAAAAAAAATGTAATTAACTGAAATAATTTTTTTTTAAAAAAAGGTGTCGGAAATCTTGAATTTATTAGAAATGTAGTTGTAAAGGAAATTTAAAGGATAATCAGGATCAAAACAATAATTACTAAACTTTTAAAACTAAATACTATGTTTCATTGGTTATTGCTAACCAATGAAATGTTACGATTTAAATAATTAAGAATAATATTTCTGTAAATAGAAATTGAAATATTAGAATTCCAAAAATAAATAAATAAATAACTTTATAATATTATATTAAAGGCATCTCTTTTGTCAAAAATATTACTATTTAATTTGTTGTCCATAATATTCAAAGTTATATCAAGGTGATATATTCTGAGAGGATTATTGTTAGTTTTGATGGAGGTTCAAGTATTTAGGATAAAAATTAGTATTAAGAGTCAATTCACTATTTTTACTTGAAACGGTTAGATCATCTATATATTTAAAAAAATAAACATCATTAATTATATAACTACTTTCATAATGTAGATATAAATTTGCTAAACTATTGCTTTTTTAAGGTTCATCTTGAGCTAAACCTTTACATAGATAACAATTTGTTATTATTTGTTTTCATAGATTACCGTTAAAATTAATATAGTTTTCTTTTAAAATTAAATTCAATTTGCCGAAATTTTTAACTTTATTAAGATTATAGTTACTTTAGTTTTTTTTAAAGAACTAATTATGCCATTAATATCTATGGAATTAAATAAATCCTCAAAAGTGTAACTATCTTTTGAATAAATAATTTAATTTTTTTTTAAATAAAAAGATATTTACCGTTTTTAATTATAGCTTTAATATTTAGATGGTTGATGGTGTTTTGTTAAAATTTACTTTGAGAAGTGATCCATTAAAATCTGTTCATAACGAGATTTGATAGGATTTTTTGGAACTTATGTGTTAAAGAAATATATGGAAATTTAACTTATTGAATATGAATATTTAATTTTTAAGCATAACTATAATACACTCACTTCTAAAAGTTAAGCCCGGAGAGGGGGGGGACGTGGGTAACCTAGTGGTTAGAGCATTGGACTTCAGACCGGAAGGCCTGGGTTCAATGCCCGATACCACCAAATACTCTTTGAGTACACACGGAGTACGTGCTCGTTAAATCAGTGGGTCCGAAAGTCTTGTGGGTGGTCGTAGCAGAAACCACGGGTGCAGGGGGCTGGAGAATATTTCCCTCCCCTCCAGTTCCGTTGTACAGAAGTCCAACCTGTTTCAGGCCCTGGCAGCTTTCATTCCTTCCCTTCGGGAAGGACACGACAACAACAAGCACGGAGAAGGCAATGTTAATTTCCATAAACCAATCAGAACTAATGAAGCTAAAATTTGCTGCAAAGGTAGAAGGAAGTATGCAAATATTTTAGGTAACAACCAATAACGGTTTCGCTTCGAGAAATATGCTAAACAGGTAGTAGGATAAGAAACTGGTATTGTGAAGAGTTACACGAGTTACATATGTAAGTGCTGATGAAAAGTGTTTAGAGCATTCATACGATTTTTCAAGCTAGACGTGTTTCTATAGCTTCCAGAAGACGAATGAGAGATTCTGAGCGCTGGCGGGCTGTTGGACGTATTGCAGCAGGACAGTCTATCACACAGATGTTGCTCGTTTCTTCGTTCATCATTCCGTCATTTCATAATTATGTGGAAACAATTCCTAAAAAGCCAAACAGAGTTTTCCGAGGACCTGTAGTTGTTTGTCCAAGAGTTACGGTCCCCGCAAAGATAGATATATTTCTGTTGTAACCAAGTGGAATCGAAGATCGACATGACAAGTGTGGCTTGCGTGGTTGCAGCGGCCATTGGTAAGACGAATATCTGCCACTTCTGTTCGTCGCTACACTTGAATGGTCTGTACCCCCGGGTACCACGAGTTTGTGTTCCTTTACAGAGTGGGACGATTAAAGGGGACGTCCAAAACAGAGGGGCACGATTAAAGGGGTGCAACCAACAAGTGAACTGGACTGTGTCTAATTGGGCAACGTTATGTCCACAAATAAGTCCAGATTTGTCCTATAACGCGATAATAAATGTGTAAGGCTGGAAGGAACAAGGCACACACAATCGACTCGAGGAAATCACGCATTCGGCGGCGAAAGAATCATGGTCTAGATAGAGATATTGTGATATCGCACCGACCTGCACATCTGCTAGCTCGGTTCTGTGACGACTATACGGTATCGAGATAAAGTCACTGTGAAACTGTACGCTGCAGTAGTTGGTCTTTCGTTCATTTTAATGGGCGATAATGCGCGTCCCCATAGAGCTGCCATTGTTGACGACTTTCTGGAGAGTGAGGGTATGGTGTGACCTGCTTACTCGCCAGACCTGAATTTATTTGAAAGATTTTGGGATATCCTCTGCTGTGCTGTATGTAGACATTTCCCACCTCCAGCTATTCTCAGAGATGTAGAAACTGCCTCCAACAGAAGGAATGAAAATTACTGGACTCTGCGGGGTTGATCATCTTGTGACAGTGGCGTAACTGAGAATATTTGGGCCCCCTGCAAACTCAGGTTTTGGGTCCCAAAACCCAAATACTAACTTAGCGTCATTCAAACTTTGGGCCCTCCGCATTGCGGGGGTGTACGTTACGCCACTGTCTTGTGACAAGATGATCACATGCTGTGCACTTTTTATGAAGGTGAGGGGTGCTCACATACCTTATTAATGTCAGTTTTTGTTATTTGTTTTGCATTTAAACGTCATTTTGTTAATAATGCAAATATGACGTCACATAATTTATGAAAATTCAATATATTTTTTTATTTCTGTCTGTAATTTTTTGTTTTGTTTCACGAATAAACCTTAAGCTACTTACTTGCAGCATTTCGTGTCAATCAAAGCAGTACTCTCTTGTCCACATTTTTTTTTTTTTTTTTGCATTTTGACGCTTTGTGCTTAACTTTTGGAAGTCAGTGTATTATTACTAATTTCTATATTACAGAAATCAGATTATGAAAAGATTTGTTTTTCAGAAAATGTGTATGATATTATAAAAAAAATTACAATTTGTAGCATAATTACCTGGCACTTTATAAATATAAAAAAATAATTAAATGTTTTTTGTAAATTATTTATCATTTTTTGACATCCTTATAAGTAACCTCATAATTAGTTTGAAAATCTAATTTCTTCAGAGAGAGAGGTCCTTTATATATATAATATATATAAATTATTGTACTTAAATTCCTCAAATACCTCTATAAGTAAACTGCAGATATTGTAACAAATTTATTTAAATCTTTATTCATCTATTTTTTAACTATGGTATTATCAGAAATTTGTTAATCTAAAACCAGTACCTTTATACATAATATCTTTTATAATCTTATCTTTAATAATATTCAAGTTACCAGTAACTACATATTGGTGATGTTCATCAATAAATTCAAGATAGTCCAAACATTCACAATCTTGTCTGTTTTGTGAGAGAAAATTGTTATTGTAATTAGAGATTAACCTGTGTTCATCTTTTTGTTATATTTAAATACTTTTTCAATAATAACATTATTAACAAATGCTTATTAAATAAAGTGGCAAAATTAAATTTATTGAATGGTTGATCACACGAACACACCACACATGTGTGTTTCGTTTAGGAGAAGAACTATGGAAGAAAGATATTACCAATATTATAATTTCCACAAAAGTAGAAATGAATAAGTAATGTATGGAAAAGTAGAACCAGTAATGAATAGAAATTTATTACTAATAAATGCATGTAAACACAATACAATGTTTAATAAATATTGTTGATAAATATTTCAAACATTACAATTTTAATTAACATTCAAAAAATTCATTAGTTTATGCAAACTTTCTTATTTTCACAAAAAAATGTGATCTGCAATCTTTGGATTTATTTTATTTTCTTAGATTGTAAAATATTTCTTTTAATATTTATCCTTGCATTTTATTTGGATTTATTATTATTAATGTTTTTTTAATTATTTTTCTTGTTTAATTTTCTTTTAAAGACAACATACTGATGAAGGCATAAACATGGCAAAAGGAAATCTCTCAAAACTTATGGAAAATGTAAGCTTCCTGTTTATTCTAATTTTGTTGAATAATATTGTGAATTCACAAGTTTTTGAGTAACATAGAATATTTTATTTTAGAATATTTTTGCTGTTCCTGTATAGAAGAATTGTACATTTTTATTGAAGTTATTCTACTTTTCTTATTTGTCTTTGTTAAGAAATTTAAAGGGTGAAAATATTTCCCCTATATTTTTTATGTATTGTTAAAAATGTACATATACATTTTAACTATATAAAAACATTCTTTGAACATTATGTTTATTAAATTGAAATTTTTCTTAGTTATTATTTTCAAAGATGTATGAGAAAGGTTAGCATTAATTTATTTTATTTTTTTAAACTTCATGAATATACGTTTTTCTTAAAAATTGTTTTGATAAATATGAATAATTCTAATTTGCCTTAAAAATTATTTTTGTCATCTATTGAAAATATCTTTTAGTGTAAGCTTCAAAATTTCAGTTAACATATCTATACCAGAAGAGCAATATGCTAAAAATAAATTTTTTATTAGATTTAAAAAAAACGCACACACTTTGTTTAGATAGATATCTATTTCTTAAATTAAAGGGAAAGTATCATTTGACTATTGAAGTTCAAGCTTTTTTGATCTATAATGCTACAAAATTGTTTCATTTGAACACATTTAATTTTTTATCATAATTATCCTGATGTAGCTAATCCTGAGTGGGCCCCGAATAAAAATTCCATGTAGGCCCTTTTTAGGTGAGCTCTCAACACTTTACAATTTATTCTTGCACACCTTGGGGGCCCCATATCATTGATACAGCATTAGCTACACCCCTGATAATTATATTTATTCATCTATAACAAATCTGTATTTTAAAATGAAATGATACAGATATAATTTACAATTTTTTCTTCTCAACATCTATATAGTATCTGTGTATTTGTTTTAATTTATTTTTTACAATTTGTTTATATTGTACTATATATTTTCAGTTGTAAATTGAATTTATATTTGCAATTTATTTGAATGATATTTGTCTGAATTTATATTTAAAATTATAAAAAAATTTCATATTATATTACAAGGTTTTTAATATTATGAATGATATATTTGTACTAATTGTTAATATTTTCATGCTCTTTTCAGCTTCAACAACTTAGTCAATCCATGTATCCTTGTACGAAAGTTTTCTTTTTTATATTAATAAATGATGTTTATATACTGTTGTGAAATTTACAATGTAATTCAATTTGATTAACATTAAAATGTAAACTTGTAAGAAACTAAATTGGTTTTCCCCATTGAATAATAGGGATAATTTTTTTACGATTACTATAAAGAGGATAAATTTATTAATCTGTGTTTTAACTTATTAATTATAAAAATTTTCAAATCTTTTAAACTGTGTAATTCTTTTTTTTTTCCGTAATTTTTTTTTTCCTACTCTGGCATTTGAAAATAAAAAATGCATCATTCTTTGCCTGTAACATTTTGCAAAATAACTTGAAAAATCACTGCATAGATATCTTTATGTTAAAATGAAGAACAAAACAGGCAATTTCTGGAAATAAATATAATAAAGATTCATTAGATTAAAAAAAATTGTACAAGATATGTAATTCTTTTAAGAAAATCGCAGAATAATATTGTTTGGGCACAATGAGCTCAAAAATGTTTAGCAGCTCTTAAAGTAAGAGCATCCACTTCACAATGTGCATTTATTTCATTTATCTAACATATGTAGACATGTAAAAAAAGTATATCCTTAAAACAATATGCAAGTTTTTCAACATTTATTATATATAAAACCTTGTCCCATAGGGATATTCCTCAAATCTTAGTACACAGCAAATTATTCATTCTTACATTTCTCTTAGAAAACCATTGTACTCTGTTTAAGATCATTCCTTTATTATTATTTTTATGATTATCAATAAGAGAATTTCCTTATTTACAAGAATACATTTCTCATAACAAGTGAATTAACTTAATGATTACTGAATTCCTGTGTACATTTATTACTACTGGAACTGTGAACTTTTATAGAAGATCATGGAAGAAATTTTAAAGATTATATGAGCTATTAGGAAAGTATATGTGAGGTTTGTTGTTTAAAATAATTAATATGTTCAGCGAAAGTTAACAAATAACCTTTTGTATAATTATATTTTCAATTGGTATTTTGCATATTGCCTTGTATCATTAACTACTTTTTACTCAAATGCACATTAGATATGGGTTCCTAAAGATATAAATATTATTTAAAAAAAATGAAATTTTTTTTTTTTTTTGTGTAACATTTATTTATAAAAGCACAAAAACTTTCCTTGTTTAATATTTGTATATTTTCTTCCGGTTTCAATCATCAAAAGAAAATAAATTTTTACTGCAAAAATTGTTCCTGGAATTTTAACATTTAATGCACAATACATAATATTTTTTTAAAAAAATATTTTCAAACGGCAATGTTTTACATTCTGGAAGACAGAGCTTTGTTATTTTATCCCTACCCATCCTCTCTTTTTTTGTAAGACCTCACAAATAATGTTTTCCTTTTACTATTTAATTAAAGTCTAATGCTTTAAAAAATAAAAATAAAAGAATTTTATGAAAGGCTTTTTAAAAATTTAATATCTTTAAAATTAATCTTGATGTTCATAAATTATTTATATTAATTAAAGTTTGTCATTTCCTTTCCAACCTGTTTTATTTAAATTTTATATTTATTTTTCATGATATTTATAACCATGCATTTCGATTATTTGATTCTATTTTTATTTTCTTTAACATTTTCATAGAGAACAATTGCAGTCAGGAAGTCCCGGTAATGAAAATGAAAAATAAAATTTGATTTGTTACATGTATTCTGTAAAAAGCAAGATGTTCTATGTAAACAATCAGTCTGAATCCTAAAATATATTATCATCAACATGTAACTTTCAAAAAATGTTAACAATTTAAAATTGGGGTTTTGAAGGTAACAAAATTTTTTAATGTATTTAATTTCAATAATTAAATGTGGTTTTTATATTCTTTACTATTTGTTGATCACAAGTGCCTGTTAGTGAAGTCTGCAATTTATGGTTTTTGATTTTTTCTCCCTGTAGCTTAAATAACAATAGGACTAATTTCTCTTTAGTAATTTGTGAGTTGCTCATAACAAAATGTTTTTCAACTAAGACTTCTAAACATTGTTTACATGCAAACTATTAACAGTTTATTGAAACTCTTCGAAATATGTTTAGCTTTTTTAATTCTGTAGTTATTTTTAATTCATTATATTGTGGATTTTTCCATAAATTTCTTTTTTTTAAAAATAAATGTTAAATTTTGTAGTTATTTACTCCTTTTGTAGATAACAATCAGAAATATTCCTAGTTAATTTATTCAGAATAAGAAGAAATCTATTTTAAGGTAAATGAACTAATGTTCAAAAAATCATTTCAGATAGTTGCACAAATAAATTGCATTTAATTGTTAAAAATTTATATTAAGGTGTCAAATAGTGTAAATTATATTAAAAGTAAAAAATTTCGTTTCAATCAATAATAATAATAAAAAAAATTATTTATTTTTTCCCTGTAAGATTTTTAGAATTCACCATTTTATTGAAAAGGAGAAAATATGTAGAATGTTTAGTATTTAAGAAGTTACTATGTTGTGGAAAATATTATTATTTTCTCTTCCTTCTGATATAATAGAAAATATGTTCAATAGATTGTGTAACTCTTAATCTAAAACATCTGTTAGTATCAAAAGAAACTATTTAATTGTATACATTTCTTCTTATTTAAAAAAAATATATTTCTAACTATATATAAGGGAGTCTGTAGTGTTCTAAAAAATTATTATTAAATTCTTAAACATATGGATTACATCAGAATATTTAATGAGTAAAAATGTGGACCTATTCTTCAAAGTTTCTGTGTGTATCCCATTTATATATGTATAATATATACATAATAATACACATTTTGCAAGTGTTTACAAAATCTGTGATTAGTGGAAATGTTATACCATCTGTAGTCGTGTTTCCCACTTGAAGTTTTTAAGGTACCTTGGAAACATTGTTTCATTACCATTTTACTAAAAAGTATGTATTATACAGTGGCAATCTTTATTGCAAAATTTCTTTTGATCAGTGTAAAAGGAAAATTTGAAATAATTTTACTTAATATATAATAATGTATAATTTAAAAGTTTGGGTCAAATATATAACATAATTTAAAAAACTTGTTGCTAACAGTTCAGTTCTTACCAAGCAACTACTTTTGAATATTGCATTGTTGATGAAATAGTTTTATGTGTAAATATTAATATACAGATGCAGTGCCACATGTGAAAAAATTTCAAACGATATTAAAAAATGCTTTGTTTAAATTAGAAAGAAAAAGAATGTTATAATTGGAGAAATTGTGTGTGTTAACATGGCCTTTTGATTTAAGCATTTCAAAACTTTGTGTCTTGATAAAAAATATTCTGAAGTGCTGTGCTGAGCATTCAGAATGTGCTGTGTCACCTTTGTTTATTCAATACTTTTGGAAAAAAAATATAATGAAGTTAATCAACTGATAATTGTTATGTTCTTTTTGTACAATTATTTTATTTTTGTGTTAGGTGTTAAAAATTATTTATAATAATAATGGTTGTGAATGTAAATGTAGTATATCATTGATTATTAATTATATTTTTAAATCTGAACATCTGTAAGTAAAAATAAATAGAAATTCAGAAACTATAGGATTAGAAGATGAGTTATTTGTAATACCTGTGGATAACTTAAGGGAATTTTTCAATTTATAGTAGCAATGCTACATCAGATAGTTCTACTGTATTTCCAACTGTACTAAATGAAATTTTGTAAGTATGTTTAAGCTTTATTTGTCCTTCATTTATTTATAAATAAAAGCAAAAGTGTGTATGATGAACAGTTATTCATTAAAATTTTTGCTGAAATTGAAATTATATGTGTATAAAATTGTGGTTGGTCACCAAAATATTTTTTCCAGACCTTTGCTCAATGGATTTGTGAAGTACTGTAGCTTTTGGATATATTTGTAGTGCACTAACATTCCATCTTACTTTACTAATTCCAATTACTACAAATGTAATGTTCATAAGCTCAAAACTTTCTAAGGAAATTTCAATTTTGATAAAAAAAATCTTTAACCATGCAGTCTTGTGTATTATATGAATATATATATATTATATATTTCTAAAATTTATATATAAAAAGGAAAACTTTGCTGCAAACATTTTTTTTTAAATTGAAGAAAAATTATAAAGGGAACAATATATATATATATATATATATATATAATAAAATGTATAAATTAATCTGTGATTCTAATCCTCAATTTGATCAGCAAGTATTAAATGATAAAAGCTGTGCTTTTTTCAATTCAGCACTAAATAAAATCATTTAAATAATAAAATAATTTCTTCAAATTTTTCTATTGAGTGCTATTTTTTTTAAATGCTACAATAAAAATACGCACAAATATCATAATTGTCTTACAATTTCTGTCTTAAACCCTGTGCCCAATAAGTTATTATTTTAAATTATTTCTTTTTATTTAGTACAATGCAAAAATTTATGCCATAATTTTTTAAAATCATTTCTATAACTACCTCTTTTTCATTAATAAAGTTAATCTAGTAAAAACTGATCGTATAAACAATTCACAGGTTCAAAAATTTATAATACCAACCAAAAATATTAAATATTTTAGTAACTAAAGGATTAAAATATGTTAGTTATTTTATAAAACTGTTAAATTATTTCATTTTTTAATTCTATTTAACAGTATATGTATTTATTAAAATATATATATAAATCGAAAATAAAAATTAATAAGTATTTGAAAAAGATTATCAAAAAATCATGCTTTTATAGATAATAAATAGTAATTAACCCTTACATGTTCACTGTGTGATATGCTTGGTGGAAGTAAAAATCAGTAATAAACACAAATTTAGATTAATATTATTTTTATATTATTTATATGTATAGATGTTTGAATTTTTTGTATCAATCAATATATCAATGTTTGTTATTTTGCCACATTACTTGAATTTAAAATTTTTCCCCTTGTGTTGAATATGCTAGTAATAAATTTGTAATTATAGAAATGAATTCTTAATGCTGGTAAATATATTAATAATCCTTTGATATGATATGTTCTTTATAAAAATAACAATTCAGTTTTTTTTTCAGTTTATATTTTTTTAATAACTTGCTTTTGATTAAATTTCTCTGATCTGTTATTTATGCTTTTTTCTTTCTTTTTCTAAAAGCCAGTTTGAAGGATGTTATAATTATGTTTTTTTTCTTTTAAAAAAGCATCTTCAAAGAACTTGGGATTTACTGGTAAAAGTTTATCTAAGATTAAGAGGATTTCAAGTATAGAAAGTATAATAAATTTAAATATCATTAAATAAAGTTTTAAATTATGTAAATCAATAAAAGGTTGAATTTGACTCTAACTTTTGATAAATTTTAAGATTGATCTAGTACTGTATATTATATGGAGCTTAAACCAACATTTGAATTTTCTGAGTTGGTTTATAAAACACATCTCGGTTTTAGATCATTTACCCTATTTAAAAGGGTTTCAACAATATGTAGAATTGTCTTTCTTTTGTTTCTTAAAGTTTATATATATCAGCTTAAAAAATGTATCTCATTTTGTTACAGAGGAACTATTATTGTATTGTATGGTACATTGTCAATTGAAAATAAGTATATTTGTTCCAACAGTTATATTTTTTCAGAGATTTCTAGTCATTAAACAGATCATGCATTTTCAATTAGAAAATGTATTTTAATTGTTTTTTTAATCTTTTTAACTTAATGAAGTAAGTTATGGCTTTGTATTTTGATATTTTAAAGTATTAAAAATATATTAGTTTTTTTGTTATTCATTTAATATTTATTTTTAAATGTCCTAACTTTACATAACTCCAGTATTCATTTGTTTATTTTTAAGAAGGGTATATAAAACTACACACAAAAAAATCTTATATGTCTATTATTTATTGTAATTATTCACACATTGTGAGCATGCATTACATCAATCACATAGGTAAAATGTATTGTATTTAGTTTATACTAGTTTTATAATGAATAACAAAAACTTGGTGATTTATAAAAAAAAATCTTCCTGAGTGAAAGAAGAAAAAAAATTGTATGCAAAAAATTGTGATGTATTTATAATTGCAAAGTAAGATTGTACTTTTCACCCCCATCATTTAAATTTTGAAGGTTTAAAGAAAGTTATTGCTTGTACATGTCATAGTTTTTCATTATACTTTATATTTAATATATTTTTGGTTGATATATGTGATATTTTTTGAAAAATGTATGATAGTATTTTAATTTGTTATATTTTTTGTTAAATAAATATGCTGACTTTATGAATTTTGTGGTCAATTTTTCTCTTCTTTAAAATTAAGCAAAAATATATTTTTAAAAAACACATCAAAGCATTGTGTCATATTTAGGCTCTTAGTTTTATGTTTAAATCAATAAACTTGTAGAGGAAATAAATTTTACTTCCTTCTCTTTCACCACATTTTTCAAAATATTTAATCAGAAATTAAACCCCTTCTGGATTAATAAATTTAATTATAATTTGTACACACATATGCTCGCATTTTATTATGTTAGATTATAAATAAACACATTCTGTTCCATTAAATGTGTTTTACAGAAATTTCATTAATGGCAAAGCAATTTAGCATAATAATATAAATATTGAAATGTTACTTTTTTAGAGTAAAATGTATACAATTTGTGAAAAATTATTTTTAAGAAAATGTCAAGATAAATTATTATGAAGCTGGGAAAAGTAAGGCTCTAAACAAAAGATGGCTGATCGTTACATTTTGAGATGACATGCTGTTCTAAATTCATTCAAAAGTGTGTAGTACTAAAGAATAAGAATATTCTATAATAAAAAAATTTAAATGTTTCAAAGAGGGAAAGACTTTTATTTCTATCTGCTCTTTTCTCAGAAGTCATTTTTACTCATCTGATAAAAAAGTTAATATTGAAACACGCTACATATGTTGTTTTCCCTGCAGAAATACACTGCCTGTGGGTAAATTGAGTTTTACAGGGAAAGTGCGCTTCTCAGCATGAATTTGAATACGATTTTGGGTACCCAAGAAGACGTGAACAGGCAGGGCCGCCGCGTGGGTATTAGGCGCCCTTGTTCAAGTTGTAATTCGGCGCCCCTTTATGAGGTTCTGTTACACTCTTATAAAGTGCTACAAGTTATATATAAAATACTCTTTTATAGTATTCGAAATTTGACTTTCGAACTGAAAAGATTTAAAATAATAATATTAAAACACGTTTGTCTTATTGTTTTTATTATTATTATTATTATTTTGTAAATTTTAAAAACAAAACAAAGCAAAAATGATATGAAATTTTTAAAGTAAAATATAAAAAATAGAAAATATGTTCAAATATTGATTTTCCTAGCTTTAGCAGCTACAAATGCTCGTATCAATTCCTTTATATTTAATTTATCCAAAATTTCGCTCTCTGTGGATATAATTGACAAGTCCGATAATCTCTCCTGCGCCATAGTAGATCGCATGTAGTTTTTTATAATTTTAAGTTTTGAAAAATTTCGTTCTCCAGTAGCCACCGAAACTGGCAGGGTTAAAGAAATCCGTAAAGCTATCGCAATATTCGGAAATGTATCGATAAAATTATTTGCATAAATATACTTTAAAACATCAATAGGTGACTTATCCTCTTTGGTAAAACATCAGGTACTAAATTTTAACTTTTATCTAATAAATGTTTAAAATTAACATGCATTTTTTAGTTTTTCACACAATACTTCATTACAGATAGAAAAGAAAATATGTTTTTAAAATAGCAGCGAGCTACCACAGTATACCTACTGTCCAAAACACATTTGAAGTTCATGAATTTTCAAAAATTCAATATTAAGTAAGCAAGGGCCCAGATCCAAAAAACATGACAAGTTCGAGATCTTCTGTTCTAATCTAAGTAGCAGACGTGTACTGTTTTTTATTTCATAACTCAATACAAGTACTCATACTAATTTAATCTGCAGAAAATAGATATTGTTACAGGTACTTAGTTACCCTCTTCTATAAACTTGCAAATTTTCTGCCTGAAAACTAATGTTTACATAGAAATTTTTAATAATTACAAAACAATCTGATTTTACTGTGAATACTTTAATTTTTTTTCTTATTGCAATTCATTAAAATTCCCTTCAGTTTGATTGCCAGAGGAATATCTAAAGTTTTAATTTTACAATTTCTTTGTCATTTGGTTGAATTGTTTGGCAATGTTTGTAGGTTTATGCATAAAAAATTTACAAATGTAATGAAAATTTATGCAATAATACTTATGTAAGAATATTTTTTTATCTTTGTATGTTTGAAAAGTTACATCGTATACGTTCCTTACAAAAGATAGTATCATTTTTTAAGAACTTTTATTCAACTTCTTTTTTAAAAAAAATAATATTGTGCAGATATAATGCTTGACATGAATTTTTTTTCGTAAAATTTAATGTACATTACGTACTGTTCCATAACGTACATAAAGTACATTAACAGTGTTTTGTAATTTTTTCACTTTTTGTTTTATATTGGCTTATGTTTAAGATATTAAGATCGTACAATGTTCGAAGAACTGTTGTATATCAGTTAATTTTTTTTTTCAATGATGCTCTACAGCTATGAAAAAGTAAGATATCTCGGGTACATAAAATAAAAAATTCTCAAAAATGAAGAAAAAAACTTTTTTTTCCTTCTTTTTGTGATCAGAAGTAAATTTCAAATGCTTTACGATATAAGTAGGGTATTTCAGAGTAATATATTTCTCAAAAAATAAGAATAATTTTAACACAAATGTGTGTATTTCAGTAACCAAATGTTCAGTGAATAATCTGGTTACGATAAATTTGAATTTTTAAACCTTTGTATGATAAGACATAAACAGTATTATATTCAGAATATGATGAATTGTGCAAATATAAATCATATCACAAACGTTGTACAAAAAGGTAAATTAAATTTTCAACAAAGAATAATTCTACAAAATTAAGGCAAACAATTTCATATTAACCAGCTTTTCTGGTATTTACACATGTTGTAAACATTAATTTACAATCAACTTTTGTTTCCTTGTTTAGTATGAAAACAAATCTTTCTGTTTCTGAAAGGTAGTTTTCTGTAGTATCATTTCAATCAAGAATATTTTACTGCATTTATTTTTATTATTTTTTATAAAGAAAAATTCAGAGAATTTATAAAATAAAGTGCATTCTAGACCGGGGATCGGTATACTTTCAAGAAAGAACCAGTTGTTAATGAAACAAAATATCGAAAGTATCAGACACCTACTTGATATGAGCTTCCGGCGAAAAGATCCCCCAACCCAGCAACAGTCGCGCTAAGACTGTCGTGCTCCAATTAATATTTTTATATTATTTAAATAAGTTTTAAACAGAGAGAGAAAGAGAGAGGCATTAACATTTTCCATTCCTTCAAAAATGAAGAAATATTGTAGATATTATTTATTTATTTTTATTTCTATCTATAGCTCAATGTGAGAGCGATCAGTGTCAAAATATCAATGCTAGGAATTAAACTTTGAAGTTCCGTGAAAAATACTTCAATAACCAGTTCTACCTTAAGTACTACTTTTTGAAATTTCATATTTGCACTAATAATTTAACTTTTTAGAACTGTTCTTGCATAGAAAAGTGTGTTTTTGGAAGATGTATTCAAGCAAAGAAAACAAGTATTGATGCATATTAATCAACATAAAAGTACTATAAAAATACATTGAAATATATATATAAATATAGACGAAAATCTTAAAATTAGCTTATGTAACACGGAAAATCTACAAAATAAAAAAATTTTTTAATTAGATTTCATTAAGCTGGACATTATTTTCACCGCCTCTTTTGTAAAGGAAAGAAATAATAAATGTATGTTTTGATTTTATTTTAATATGATAAAAATGTTTGTACATTTTTTTAAGTCTCAAGGGAAAATACAAAATAAATCAAAAGTGAAGTCATAATTACTGTTTGCAGTTTTAAAGGAATGAAGTAAAATTGAAGAAATTACTGATTCAAAATTGCGTCAACTCTCTCTCTTTGAAAAAAAGTGATTTCCTGACGGCAGTGGCGTAGCTAGGTATTTAAAGGCCCTGGTGCAAAAAAAAAAAAAAAATGAGGGCTCTATTTTGGTTGAATTCTATCAAGTATATAAAAAAGTAAAAATATGGGAATATTTAAATATATGCAAAGCTACAATTTTTACTTACTGTCTTCTCTTTCTTGGCGTTGTTTGCGCTTAAACGCACCGCACTTGGTTTCTTTCTTTCTTTTTTTTTTTTTTTGAATCTATAATTTTAGTTTTATAATTTATCTAATACGATTTGTATATGCTCGAGTATTTACTGACGTTAAAAGGAAGCAAAAACTTAATGCTACGCTATAAAACGTCGTTGGAGAATCCCTAGCTATTAATTTATTCGGGTGGATCGAACTCACATCCAACAGAGGGCTTAGAGGTACAAAATGGTTCACCGAGATAGACAGGAAATGATACAAAAATATGCATGAACAAGAAAATTTAATACAATATTTTTATAGTTATTTTTAAAAAAACATATCTGCAAAAGAGCAGAGGGGGGGGGGACAAAATTACATTAGTAAAATTACATCATCATAGGAGAAGATTGCAAAATATTGAAACAGGAAACTAGCTTATTATGAATAACATTGTTATTAAAAATAGAATGTAACTAAGAAGGAATTGCTTCTTGTGTAGTTTTTTTAAGATGAAAAATAAGTATGGTAAGATTTTTCATGGAACTTGAAGTTTATTTTCAAATAGTAGTCTATAAAAAAATGAAAATATTGAAAATAACAAGAACTTTTCAATAAGTAAAGTTCCCAACACTGAACAAACAATGAAAAGAATTTAGGTGAAATACCTACAAATTCGAAATTACTTTCAACTGAATTGAGACGATTACAGTTATATGTTGTAACCTTTTATATTTATTTCTTAAATTTGGAAGAAATCACAAATTCGGCTGCCCTTGTGTATAGATACCCTGCTTAGAATCTAAAGGAATTCATGATACCAAAAAGAGTGTTGTAGATCGCGATAAAGCAATGCCTCTCAAACTTTCAATATTTGCGACCCAAATTTCAGTCATAATTTTCATCGCGCCCCACTTCTTACAATAACAATGTACTGAATGCAATTATAATGTACTTTGATGGTAAATAAGATGCAATACGACTTTGATTATAAACGCAATAATTAGATAAATATTTTGTATATAAATTTTGTACATGACAAGCCCAAGATCAGTTTGAATGTGTATTTCATTTTTTTATTATATTAGAGTATATTTTGTTTTGTAATTATTTTAAATTGCAAATTATTTTATTAAATTGATAATTATTTTAAATATTTTATTTTCGATTTTTCGTAATATGCTCGCACTCCCCCCCCCCCCCCAAGTAGGGTTATCACGCCCTCGAGTTCGAGAAACGCTGCGATAAAGATTTTATTTCGAGATTTGAGAACAGTTTAATAACAGGTATACATGACACAAAATATTATTTGGAGAAGAAAAGCCAAGCAATTTACATAATAATTTGGCCAATAGTGAAACGAAGAATTGATAATTTAGATATAAAAACGAAAGAGAATAATTGGCTTTTTAATAAACATGGGCGGTTGCACGTTCTCTGTAATTTTAATTTTTTGCGCCCCCAAATCTTTTGCGCCCTAGGCATGTGGCTAGCGTGCCTAAGCGGAAAAGCGGGCTTGGTAGCGGGGGGGGGGGTCCGTTACGCCACTGGACAACGGTTATCACATAATAATACAGTATTATGACTTTTGCCAATTGACATGCAGTTTAAAATTAACTGTTTTTCGCAGGGAATGTACGGGAATAATATTTGATGACATTAAAACTATCCGGTTCATGGTCTTATTAAGACGGAGCCGAGAACGAAATGAGGCCCCCACTGAGAGAGGGTCCTGGGCCCGGGCCTAGTTGGCCCATGCCTTGAGACGTCCCTAACTACAATACAATGAGACTTTAATTATAAACCGCACTATTTATCAAGATAAATATTTTGTATATGACAAGACCAAGGGAGTCACTAGTAATTCCCAAACTTGTTTTTAATTGAATATTGAAAACTTAATTATCAAATACTTTGTGCAGTACTGATACATTTATAAATGTTGAGTATTATATGAATGGAAATTTGTAGTTTTTTTTATTATATAATAATGTATTTACTTTGTAATTATTTTAAATTGTAAATTATTTTATCAAATGGATAATTATTTTAAATCTTTTGTTTTCGATTTTTCGCGATAGGTTTGCGCCCCCAAGAAGGGTTATCACGCCCTGCTAGAGAGCGCGTCCCACAGTTTGAGAAACGCTACGATAAAGATTTTGTTTCGAGTTTTGAGAACTATTTAATAACAGTATACATGAAGTAAAATATGATTTGGAGAAGAAAAACCAAGCAATTTACATAATTTTAAAAATGTATATATATTATCATTGCAAACGAAAAGCAAACAAAACAACGACGTTGAGCCACAACATCTTCTCATCATATAATGAATCAAAGTTTATGCCGATACAAATCATTCCCAACTCCTGTTGTTACATGTTACCAATTCTTAGATTTTGAACACGTTCCGTATAATAGCGCGAACTCCACACGGAACGTATTTTTATTGTGCATATCGGAAATCAAATTTTGTTTTACACAAACGAAAACAATCTGCAGAAACAAAAACAAAATTAAATTGAATTAAAATATAAAATTTTAAAAATAAAATCTTATTTATTGCTAAAAAAATATAAAACATACAAAATTGCAAGTTTTTTATCAACAACTTTTTGTAAGTAACATTAAATTAAAAAACTATAAGTACTATAAATTTTAGCGCCCCCTGCCCCAGGCGCCCTTGTGCGGTGAACAATTTTGCCACCCCCACGCGGCGGCCCTGTGAACAGGGTTACCTGGTGAGCAACAGATTTAGCGAAAAATGATATCGCCAAAGAACCATCGAGAAGTCTGGGGAATCGATCCCTTAGGAAATTTCCATGAGGCTATCTGAGGGATCTTTGAGACAGGTGGAGTCAGTCGTTCGAGATTAGAATCTTCCCGTACGCTGTCTTCGACAAGACAGAGACATTATCTGCCTGAGTTGCTGCTAGATCAGAATATGACTCCGGTAACCAAGTGGTGCCATGGTTGTTAACTTGTGTTTCGCGTAATTGTAGTCGATTCGAGGGTTCGAGTCCTGATTCACCAAAAAAAACACGTATAGAAGGGCTGATGCATATTATATCTATTCAGACTCAAAGTTGACGTTACTATGGTGTGAGAATTTAGAAGTATTTAGCCATTTTACACCTAAAAAATATATAAGTTGGTGAATGTAGATATTTTTTCAATTCCTATTAGTTCATACTCTCTCTGTATTTATATTTATCTTGTTTAAATTTTCAATCGTTAATAAAATACATTTTAAAACTCAATTGAGCTGAAATTTTATACGCACGATTATTTTAGATGACAATGTTGTAATTTAATTATAATTAATAAAAATTAATTGATTGAAACTAATTATTCAAAGAATTACAAATACAGCCACGTTGGCATCATTTTTGGCTACCTGTGTCAAAACTTGAAAAGGTTTTTTTCTTACATTTTAAAGTGCTCATTTGAGCTGAAATTTTCTACACACTATTGTTTTGGGTAATAATACGATAAATTAATAATAATGAATTAAAGTTAATTGACTAAAATTAATTATTTATATTGGGTTGTTCGGAAAGTAATTTCGTTTTTTCCCGACAGAGGATTTAATTGTATTTTTTTGCACCCAACTTCACATTTAAGCCGTATAATTTTTATATGCTTTGAGAGCTCATATAGCAAGACTTGTGTGTGAAAAATTCCAATTAATTCTACGCAGTAGTTTTTGGTTGGTGTCCTTTTAAATATAGAGAGCGATAAGCAGCATTTTCGACATATCTTACTGTTTTGTTACAGAAAGGGTAAAAATGCTGTTCAAGCCAGAAAGAAATTGACCGATGTGTATGGAGAAGGTGTGTTGACAGTACGCCAGTTCCAGAACTGGTTCGCTAAATTTCGATCCGGCAATTTTGATGTCGAAGATGCACCACGTTCGGGAAGGCCGGTTGAAGCTGATAAAGACGCGATAAAGGCATTAGTTGATGCGAACCGGCGAATAACAACACGTGAGATCGGATTGAGGTTAAATTTATCAAATTCAACAGTTTATGACCACTTGAAAGGCCTGGGATTATCCTCGAAGCTCGATGTATGGGTTCCCCATGTTCTCACAGAGAGAAATCTGTGTCGCCGCATTGACGTCTGCGATTCGCTTCTCAAACGTCACAAAAATGGTCCTTTTTTGAGCGCATCATCACTGGGGACGAAAAATGGGTCCATCGTCAAACGCAAGAGGTCATGGAGCAAAAAAGATGAACCGGCTCAAACCATTTCCAAAGCCGATATTCACCAAAAAAAGGTGATGCTGTCTGTTTGGTGGGATTTAAAGGACTCGTTTTTTTTTTTAGCTTTTACCGGATAACACAACGATTAATTCGGAAGTCTACTGTCATCAGCTGGACAAACAGAATGATGCACTTCAACAGAAAAGGTCAGAACTAATCAACAGGAAACGTGTAGTGTTTCACCAAAACAACGCGAGACCTCACACAAGTTTGGTCACTCGCCAAAAGTTTTTACAGCTTGAATGGGATACAATGCCACACCCACTATATTCTCCAGACCTGGCACCATCGGATTATTATTTGTTCCGGTCACTCCAAAATTTTTTAGACGGTAAAACCTTCACCTCAAATGAGGAGGTCAAAAACCACCTCGATCAGTTTTTTGCCAGCAAAGACCAAAAATTTTATGAGAGTGGAATTATGCTACTACCAGAAAGATGGCAAAAGATGTTGGACCAGAACGGCCAATATATAATTTAATAAACTATTTGTTTATTATACGAAAACTGTCTTTCATTTCCACGAAAAAAAAACGAAATTACTTTCCGAACAACCCAATAGAATTACAGATCCAGCCTCATTGGCTTCACTTTTAGCTACTTGGGTCAAAACTCTTTAAAAGATTTTTTTTCCCCTCACGTTTCAAAGTATTCAGTTGAACTGAAATTTTATATACGCGATTGTTTTGGATGACGATACGATACTTTAAAGATAATTAATAAAAGTTAATTGCCATTTAATGTTGTGATTCTTTCATGTATATACATATTTATATTAATTGTAACTATAAAATAAAAAGTTACTAAAATAATTTTTTTGTTGTCGATCTCAGTTGGAATTGACTAAAAAATTTTTTTATATTACTTGTGTACTTTGGATACCGATTAGAACATTTTGTAAAATGAATATTACTCTTAATTTTTTTCAGAAATATATTTTCATTTGCAAGTGAAAAAAAATTATAATGAACCGAACTAAAAATATAACCCATTAAAATCAAGGAATATTTTCTTCGGGACTTGAATTCGTCCCAGCGGGTCATATTTAAAGGTTGTGTGTAACCTAATAACAGGTTTTTAAGTCGTAAAATCAAATATTTTGACTCCATCGAAGTGGAAAAATAAATGAAGGGGAAAAGTTAAGAAATAGGTGTAATAATCCATTGAACTTCGCATTTAAAAGTTCAAAAATATGTGGATATTAATTATTACAATGATTTCAAAGTAATTGCACCTTAATGAAAAGAAATAGAGAATGGGATGCCACTAAAGATAAAACATGTGTAATTCAGAATTTTTATTCTTGTTCTCCTTCAACTTATGACATCTCATTTGATTGGTAAATAAATATTATTTTTAATACACGCAGAAAAAACAACAAAACGAAACATCTGTCTTTTCTATAATTTCTATATAATACACTTCAGATGTGCATCAAAATATATGAGATCCTGAAAAAGATGTCTTAAGCCTTCTTTCCTTGTTACGTATTTATTTCTTGGTGATGATCAGTAACTTTAATCGTTTTTATCAAATTCGTCATTTTTAAAAAAGTTGACACTTTAAGAATAGTATAAATGAGAAGAAAAAAACTATTCTACCTCTACGTATCATGTGACTGACCTATTATGAAATGACTTATTTAATTCTTATTGCGATGTATCATAACCCATTCCTTTCAACGGTCGGTGGAACAGGTGCCCTTCACCGGAACCGGTATCCTCAAGCGAATAATAAACATGGAGTCAAGTTATTCGACCATTAGCGTTCCAGAGCGACATTAGGTGAAAGTGTTTTCCTCGTTTATACAATCGAGAGGAATAATTTTGAACTTAACTATAAGGAAATAGAAAGTAGAGATATTTTTTTTATTGTTTCAAGATTCGTCTTCGAGTTGCTTCAAACTGGCGAATTTTAGTTTCCTTGACGCAAGTTTGAAAAACGAAAGTAAGTATTGTTTTCTTCTTCCATATTTTAAAAACATTTTTTTTTTCTCATGCAAATATGAAATCGTTTGGCCTAAAAGAAGTAGAACGTGTTTCTGAATCAGCTCATTGCATTACAAAATGTTTTTCTGTGATGAATAGTTTTTATAGAAATGAAATTTAATATTTTGTTTTGCTTGTTTAGAATATATCAAATGAAGTGCGACATAAATTAGATACGAAAGAATTTAGCAAATTTTGTCCCTCGGAATGGTGTACTTTAATAGCATTCTGCATTAAAAAAAAGATGCCGTATTTTTTCTTTTTTCAATTATTTAAATTTTAAAAAATTAATTTCACTTTGCATGTTTCAGTTCAGTAATATTTACACGAAATAAATTATAATAACTGTTGTGTTTCAATTTTATGCTGTATGGAAGGAAATATTTTTGTAGATGCAAGTTTTAAAAGTAGGAGAGTATAATAAATAATCTACTAGAAGTAACAGTAATTGTAAAGGAGCCCAGAATATTTAAATAACATTTTACAAAAAAATCCCCCCTTTTTAATTTAATTAATAAAATAATTATACACGGGGAATCGAGTTTAAATGGCTACAAAGCTAGATATTTGACGTATTTTTAAAAGCAAAGTGTCAATTTTTCTTTAAAAAAAAGTGAAGAGAGTGATATTTAAACCTCTAGCATAAGAAAAATTCTTGCTAAAGTTATACCCATGCAAAAAGATATCAAAGCAATACTCAGAATTAAATAACTACATATTTAAAAATATCATTTTAGGAAAGAGGATTTACTAGGGTTTTTATGTGAGTTTACCTTTTAAATTTTGTAAATATTTAAGAAACGCTTGAGCCTGTGAGAACCTCAAACTAAAAAATGTTCTTATCAAACATTTAAAAAAAAAAATTGGAACTATATAAGGTGGAAGAAAAAATAAAAATTCCACATAAGTAAAATGTCAAAATGATTAAAATATAATTTTTGGTTACCTTTTTGTATTTTTTAAAATTACATTTTAGAGCTGATTTCGGTTTTTAATGTAATTAATTCTCGGTTTTTGGTCTCAGATATTTAAGGAGACTTAAAAATCTCAATATTAGAACGAAGTAGGTATGTCCTCCTTTAGCAGAAATGACCTTTTCAACATGTCCTGGCATTGACTCCATTAGTGTAGCACACATATTCTTGATTTCATTAATGTGGAACCACACTTTTTACAGTTTGTTCTGTTGTCGTTTAATTCATCTTACAGTTAAACGATTCTTGAGAATATGCTATAAGTTTTCAATAGGATTTAGATCTGGTGTATTACCAGGACAATAAAGCGGTTTTATTTTATTTTCCCGCTCAAAAGTCTGGAATAATTTCAACGCGTGACAAGGGGCCAAATCATCTAGAAAATTTCGTCAAATATTTCCATGAGTGAAATAATACTACTGCTCAAAATTTCTATGTATTCCACAAAATTCATCTCGCCTTTAAGAGGAACTAAGCTTCCAGTGCAATTTATAGTGAAAAAAAAAATCCCAAAACATCTGTTTTGAAAAGTGTTTTATAGTCTGTTGGAAATGATCTGGTCGCAGAAATTTACCTTTACTTCGTCTAGCTACATTTGATTTGTATCCCCGCACTAATAAATATTTCATCACTGAAAATCCCTTTCTTCTAGTCGTTAACAGTCCATGATCGTTATTTTTTGGCCCATGCTAAACTTTTTTTTCTTCCTTTTCTGAATTTGAAATTGTTTTTTCTTTGGTTTTGTTGCCTTACGGTCTACTTCCAGAAGCCCTTTCTGTACAGTTAAGATACTCATTTCAACTCCATAATCTAATAAATCCATCAAAAGGTCTGTGAT
This sequence comes from Trichonephila clavata, assembly GCA_019973975.1. Taxonomy (NCBI): domain Eukaryota; kingdom Metazoa; phylum Arthropoda; class Arachnida; order Araneae; family Nephilidae; genus Trichonephila; species Trichonephila clavata. The sequence continues at coordinate 73,665 of BMAO01028638.1, read as the reverse complement.
TGTCTTCCTTCGATTTACCTTCCTTTTTCTTATTAGAATTTTATTAGTTCTTGGGGTAGTTTTCCGTTTGTGCTCACACACACACATTTTCACTTTTCTTTTTGGAGACCTTGATCTGGAAATCTGAAATGTTCTTAAAATTCTTGAAACACTTGATTTGCCCACATCAACTGCAGTAGCTATATCCCTCACAGTCATAGAAATGTGTTCATTAACAACGATTATTTTAGAACGCTTCCTCTGAGAAAAATTCATCTTTCAACAAGCGAAAGTAACACATGTTACACGGAACGCAAAATTATAGCCACTAGCTGCCACATTGAAACGCTCACAACTGAGCTATCGATACACTGAAAACAGTCAAACAAATAAATTATAGTCAATGTTGATCCTTCACAGTACCTCGAGACAAATATAACTGATTTAAGTCATCACTGGTAATCACATACCAGCTTAGACAAGAAAACGAGGTTTATCCCAATTAATTCAAACACTATAGCATGTGCTTCAAACTAAAGACATGAACTGAAAAACAAAGATTATTACAGAGAAATACGTATTTGATTCCCCCCCCCCCTCATCGTTAAATCATGCCAGTATATATCTCATTGAAGGATAATTCACTTTTTCCAGCTTCAAAGATGGCTCTAACCATAGCCGTTGATGAGGATTATGGATACGTAATAATTGTTGGTATTCTTTCCATGCTTTTTGGATATGGCTTAGGGGCGAATGTTTTCTTCGCCAGGAAAAGATTCGGCATTAAGGTAAGTTCTTGACTTGGAACAATAAAAGTTGGTAAAATATACTCACTCCCATGTGATTGTTTCACAAATAAAAATAACTGAATATATAAAAAAAACCCTCTTAAGTATCTTTTGCTATTTCAATTTTAACGCCGAAATTTCACTTAATAATTAATAGTATTGAAGTAATTATTTTAATAAAAATAATTATGCTGTGTTCAAGCAATACCAAGTTTGAACATAAAATGCTTATTTACATTCAAATATTACCAAAGTTGAGTTGCATTACCGCTAAAAACACTGTTCAAAAGCATCAGTAGTCTATATGAATCTCAGTTCCACTTATAAGAACTCTATTAATCGATTACATCGCAAATTGTTGACAAATATACTAAGCATACCAATAACATCAATAACTCTTTCAAACCACTGAATGATCATTTACCACATAATCTCACCTGTTGTATAAGAAAATTTTTTTATTGAAAATACAAAACTAAAAGAACATTTTAACCAACGCATAATTTTAAGATTACTTGAAAAACGTATATTAATTTAAGTCATCAACTTTAAATGTCACATAAATTCAATACAGTCATTCACGAATCAAGTCTTTTTGTTTTCCCAATCTGTCGTCCTCAACCAATTCGAACATCTTTCTCCAGATAAACTTTAGCAAATTCTGTTATCTTTTCTGACTCAGAGACATCATTTATGTTTTTGGGAGCATCTCCAGCATTTTCGGAAATTTTATAAGCTTTTATTATATCAGTATGAATTCGTATGAACTTCGTTCAAGAGGATAGAGTCGTTGAGGAGGTCTAATAATAAAACCATTTGCAACTCTGACTTTGGCAATTCATTCATTGCCATTTTTCCTGGATACTATCCATTGGCAAGCGCAGTCTTTTGACGTTGTCAGAGACCTAGTAATAACGACATACCCTAAATAGGTTTTATTTCTCATACAGGTAATTTATGGATTTCATACAAGTTGATTTGGATATCTCATTTGAAATAGTTGTAAATTATCTTTTTGAATAACACGCACTTTGATCCTTAGAATCAATTGTACCAAAATCCATTCAATTATTTCCTTTCATACCTTGAAAGAAATGAAATGGAATAATGAATTTTACTATTCAGTAGGATCGTAATACAAATACGTTGAGTCGCACGCTCACAGTCTGAAATTAAACTAAGCTTTTCTTTGTAAGTAATTCAAGATTTTCCTTAACATTTCCTCAAAATAACTTTTACTCAGCAAATTATGAAGCAGCACAATTTTCGTTTCTATTTCTTTTCACAAAGTGGCTTGAAGTGGCATGCGCATTTCCAAAGAAATCATTTCCATTATCTGTATACATAACTGTGAGCCTTTTCCTCTTGCGTAAAATCACCACATTACTTGAATTGTTTTTGTGGAAAGTGATAATACAGGCTGCAAATGTATAGCGCTTAAACAGAAAAATCCATGCCTATCCATCCCATTTCCTTACCCTTAAATCTATTGTGATTTTCAAAGATCTCTTCTAAGTACTATGATAAAAGCATTATATTCGAGCAATCTTTGAGTATTTTTCATATAACTTGAAAAATGCTGCGATTTTTGGCTACATTCATTTTTGTGTAATCCGGAAGTAACAAAATACACAAGGTACTTACACATTGTATGCTAAAATTAAGAAGAGAAAAAGAAATTATTATTATTAAAAGAGGAAAAACGGGGTCAAAATTGACAAAAAAATAACATATACGGAGCCCATTCTGTGCCAAAAGTTTATGAACAAATTTTCAATTCTGATGTGTTGCTATGTTATTCATTTTTGAAATGACCTTCAGAATAACAGATATTTTAATTTTTATAAAAACTAGAGCACTTAATCTTAGTTATTATACGAAATTGCTCAAAGAAACAGTGATTATATTCACATGAGGTACTGTAAATTTTCTGATTGATAAATACGAAGATTAAAACACTTCTACTATTATACAAAACATACACAAAATTTTTTAAAAATTAAGTTAATTGTTTTCAAAACTTTTTTAGCATTCGCTGTCCCTGTTTGAGCACAACCCCTCTTTCTCCTCCAAAAAACACATTTCGAGTATAATGTGTTTTGAAGTATGACATCTTGCTTAAAGTAATGGCATCTGCTTTTACTAAAACACTTGTAGTTTTTGTTCTAGTGAACGGAAAATAATACACTTAGTATTTTTATAAAGCTAATAAGATGGCCTGTAAAATAAAATCATAAAAAAAATTGGCAATTTTTGGCAAAATTCAGAATTTTGGGGTAGTCGGATACCTTAATCGATTAAATCGTATTCTGTTGTCAAATCTTCCAAACTTAACTATAACATCAACAAGTCTTTCAGGTCACAATTACCAGTACTGAACTATTAATTACAGTAAATATATTGCTAAAAGTTTTATTAATCAGTGAATGCTAATAAGTTACAATTAATTTCTTTAATGTGATGCAATATTTTTTTCAGTATCCTATTATGTGCAGTGAGACAAATTTGCAGTTCAATTGTATGCAAAGGGTGCATGCCAACTAGTAAGTTTTTACATATATATTTTTATATTAACGTGTTTTATTACTCGTATCATTGTTTTTTTTTATGTTTGCAAAAAAAAAAGTTATATTTATTTGAATTCTAAAATTCTTTTTATATACCCAAAAGAAAAGTAAATGTTTTCTGATTCTTTCCTACGTATTTCAGTTACAACTATGCTTAAGCATGTTAATCTTAAGAGAAATTCAAGTGAGATTTGTGATTTTGATTACTTCTAAATTTTAAAAATAAACTGCAAGTATAAGTGCAATTTTCTATTTTATGGAAGAAAAACGCTTGTACGAAAAATAAATTTAGACTTTTTTTTCTTCATTTCTTCTTGAGAAGTTTATAAATATCTCTTACAAAAATAAATCGTATTTTATATTGGTTTCATCTAGTATTCATTTAGAGTCATTTATTTTTATTTTCAGCCTGGAAATGTTTCCAACATATTTAGCTTTACTGTTCTGCGGAGGTCTAGCCCATCCGGTAAATTAATTTTTCTTGATTTTAATATAAAATAGAGATGTTTTTTTATGTTCATTAATTCCCCGAACATATGCGACGGGTGGGACTGAGTGAAAACCATTTTAGTGGAATTTGTATAAGCCGCGGCATGATTTCGCACGCATAAATTATTTTTAGTTAGGGCCGGAAACGAAAGAAAATGATAAAATTTAGGGAAAAAATGCTTAATAAAATCTCAGATAACACAAAAATACAAAATCGCAAACCAAAGTTATTTTGATGTAGAAGGTTTCATAAAATACAACAAGTACTCTGCCAACTCAAAGTTTTTTTTTTCTCACGTAAAATTTGCTCCTAACATGCTAATAATTATTTTTATTCCTTGTTTTGTTGAAAAAATACACTTTTTTTTGTTGGAGTTTGTATTTTCTAAAATTTGTAACCCTTTTTCTGTCCAATTACAACCTTCATTCAATTTTTTTATTTATTATTATTTAATTGAGTCTTACTCGTAGACTCAAGTTCTTCGGTTGCTAACATGCTAATAATTATTTTTATTCCTTGTTTTATTGAAAAAATACACTTTTTTTTTGTTGGAGTTTGTATTTTCTAAAATTTGTAACCCTTTTTCTGTCCAATTACAACCTTCATTCAATTTTTTTATTTATTATTATTTAATTGAGTCTTACTCGTAGACTCAAGTTCTTCGGTTGCGTGGCTACAGCGGACGTGGTTAGAGCGGATACATAACATTTCGTGGTCTGAGCGGACACTTTGAAACTCAACCTGGTTTGAGCGGACACGTTTTCTCCTCATCTTAGAACAGATTCGATTACCGAATCACAAGGATAAATACATTTTTGCCAATCAGATTTAATTATTTGTACTGAAATGTTAAGATGTTATAGTGTGAATAAGTAGCGCACACAAAAAATTTTCAAGGGGGGGGGGTCCATACTCGAAAGTCCCCCCCCATACCTCAAAATAACATTAATTAATTCTCCTGATTTTGTCGATTTTCTAAAATAAAAACAGAAAAAAATAAATTATTTAATTAAAGAATTATCATTAATGAATAAAATAAATTGTTAATTACAAGTACTTAATTAAATTGTACGTTATATATATACAGGACTATCATCAATCGAAAATAACTCAAGGGCTTTTTGGGGGGGTCCGGATCCCCAGGCACCCTTGTGTGCACCACTGGTGCGAATACATTTTAAGCATAGCGAAATGTAATAGAAATAAAAACTTTCAGAGAAATATTTAAAAATTAATAGTAAGTAACAATATAATGAAGGGTATGAATGAATTTCAGGAATTTTGTGGAAAACTGTATTTTAAGAGTCAAATAAATATTAGGACAGGCGCAATTGCCATAAAATTAATTAGTTTTATTAATGAAAGTAAAAATAAATACTAAAAGTAAAATACACAAGATACAAGTAGATAAAAGAAAAATAAATACTCACTAATCTTTATTATAAAGGCATACATATAATTTACCATTGGATTTAGTCCAACCTAGTTACAAAACTTAAAGATTTTAAGACATTTTTCTAAATTGTTTGATGCTTCGAATTCTTTTAGGATGTTTTCAATTCTTTCATTCAATTTTGCATATGCTTTCTACCTTTTTATTCCAGGGTTACCTAATTCTCTGGATTTCAAATTAAGAGACACTTATTAGTTAAACTACTAAAAGAAGGAACTCAAAAAGTGTCTTTTAATTTGAAACAGAGATTTAGGAATAATAAAATTTGAAATAATTAATTTGATTGGCAAAAATGTATTTATCCTTGTAATTCGGTAATCGAATCTGTTCTAAGATTGGGGGGGGGGGGGGGAATGTGTCCTCTCAAACCACGATGAGTTTCAAAGTGTCCGCTCAGACCACGAAATGTTATGTGTCTGCTGTAGCCACGTCACCAGTTCTGGTTCTTCAATGTCTTGCTCATGCATTTCTATGAGCTCATCAGTTGTCAGCTCCCGATTGTGAGAATCCAGCAGTTCTTGAACGTTATCACTATCCTCTTCTAAATTTATTTGCCTCGCATGATCGACAGCTTCCTCTATCACAATACCAATTTCATCAGGCTGTGGTACTAATTCCGTCCAGTTTTCAGTGATGGGGGGGGGGGAAATGACGAATCTACGAGATTTGAAAATCGCGTAACTCCGAATTCGCGTGAGTCGGAGTAGCGTAAGCCGATGCATTACTGTACTGTGTGCAAATTTGAATGATTCAAAATTAGTTCACGGGTCTTTAGGCAAGATACATTAAAAATTGCCAATTTACTTAGAAATTCTTACGGACTCTAAGAAACCAAATCCTATGGTAAACTGACACTGGATATATGGTTGAAAGTGTTATTAATTTGGTTCAGAATATTAAATCAAATGAGCATAATATGGTCTTGAACATTTAATACATGTATTACTCTAAAATAATTTTCCTACTTTGAGTTATTTTTCCTTCAAATTTTGTTCCAATAAAGTATAAAAGATTTAGTAATAATTTCATAAGCTTTTTTTATTCCTTCATTCTTTTCATGCATTTCCAAACCTTTGGGATAATAATTATTTTACAATTATTGAATGTACTGATATTTACATGCACATAATTTTTTTTAAAGAAACGAGTTAAATTCGGTATAAAAACAATCAAGGGAGTTACTTAGATATCATTCTCTCTAATATTAAAAATTTCTCTCTTTCTAGTCATCATTCAAACGAATAATTAAATTTTGGTGATTAAAGAAACCTTTATATATAGTTTGATTCGTTAAAATACCTCTTTCTTTGGTTTCGTGTGGCCACGGTAGCCTAGTGGTCATGGTAATGGACTCGTGGCCCGGCGTGTCATGAGTTCGGGCCTAGTACCACTGAAGACCCGCCGTCTAGAGGAGCGATGCTCGTTAAATCTGTTGGGAACTCAAACGTCTTCCCGTTGGTGTGGTGTGGTAGTTAGGAGAGGGGGATGCCAGCCCAGGTGTCTTCATCATCACTTGACCATGGTTCAAAATTACGAAGTCCGTCACCAAAAGCCCTCGAGTATAGTTGAACAGTACGACTTATAAATATTCACTCACTCACGTCCTTGGGTTTTACTTACCAACTTATATATTTCTGAAATTTATGGGTTTATGGTAGGAAAAATATTTAAGTAAAAAATTTCAGCTTGTGACGTTTCCCCATCGCTAAATGATTATGCATGGGGTGGTTTTGCAATAATAATGTCACATCTCGTTTAGGTTTATTAGAAAACCTTTATTTTTAGGGTTCACACAGCTGAGAAGACATCACAGGAAAGTACACAAAATACACTTAACACTTAATTGACAGACGAGCACAAATGAAAAAGAGGAAGAACTACTACATGTTGTATTGGCTACGAACTACATAGTACTAACTAATAAAGTTATAAAGTTCACGCAGCGCCGCAGGTGGCGCTAGCAGTTCAGTCAAAGTTATGGGAACTGTTACAGTCTCCCCCTCTGGCCCTGACGCCGCCTCGGCGAAGGTCCAGGAATTGTCTTTCTTGGCCTGCCTCTTTTACGAAGAGGTTTTAGAGGCTTAGATGATGGATCTTGATGAGGACGTAAAGCTGAGGTGTGATAGACTCCAATAGGAACATCGGGATCTTCTGGATTTGCCACTTCAAATGTGGTTGGAGATCGTTGGCTCAGAATAACATAGGGACCATCTCTGCGTGGCATAAACTTTGACGTTCGTTGTCGGGCAGAACTGCTCAAAGGATGTTTGTTAACCCAAATACTATCACCTATGTTGAATTTATGGCTTGGCATACGACTTTTGTCTGCGTATTTCTTACGATAATCTTGTTTCGATTCCACACGTTCCTTTATTTGTTTCGTCAGGGTGGCGAATCTTTTTAGATATGGAGTAATCTCCGATACAAAGTTATCATTCTGGATCACACTTCTGATGTCATGGTTTATGTCATCAGTGGTCCGAAGTTCTCGACCGAACTGAAGAAAAGCTGCAGTTTGATTGGTGGTTTCGCTTTTATGGGTATTCATTGCAAAGCGAATAGATGGGAGTTTATCGGCCCATTGTGTGTGATCATCTCCAACTAAGATTGCAAGTCGAGGCTTTAAATCTCTATTTTTCCTTTCCACTGGATTGGCTTGTGGATGGTAAACTGGAGTGAACACTTGATTTATATCCAGCAGATAACACACTTGCTGCATGACTGCACTGACAAACTGTGCTCCGTTGTCGCTGAGAATACGCCTGGGTAGGCCATATCGCAAGAAGACTTCTTCTAGAAGAGTGACAGCACATTCTTTTGCTGTAGCATTGGGCAGTGCAAAGAGCTCGACCCACTTTGTTGCGTAATCCTCAACAATTAGAATCCACTTTTTACCGTCAGAGGTTTCTGGTAATGGACCAAACAAGTCTATGGCGATAGTTTCAAAACGTTGACCGTACACTGGAGTCTGTAACAAACCAGATGGTTTCTGATTTGATGGCTTGAACCTGTTGCACTCATTGCAATTTTTGATATATTCCTGAATGTATTTTCTCATTCCAGTGAAATAATATCTCTGAGAGATTCGATGGTACGTACCATCAACTCCATAGTGTCCAGCAGTTGAGGAGTCGTGGTATTCTTGAAGAATATTTTTCCACTCATGAGAGGGGATCACTAGCTGGGCTTCTTCTGATTCGGAGTCAGGAGAGTACCGATATAAAAGTCCTTGATTCATTATGTATCCACGTCTCGTCCAATTGGCGTAGTTTTCATCTTTCACAAGGGTTTCAAAGGATTCAATTATTTTCTTAATATCTCCATCTTTCAGTTGTTCCGCTCGTATGTCTGCAGTGCTACGACTAGGCATGTCGATAGTCACGCTACACACTTCACAGAACTCTTCCTTGTGTCCACATACGGGACGGGATAATAAGTCATCAAGATAAGAAAGTATAAGAATGTCACTTAGGTCACTGCGAAATTTGTCAATAAGTCTCTGAAATGTGGCTGGGGCCGTTTTCAAACCAAAAGGCATTCGAAGGTAGCGAAAAGTTCCAAATGGACAAACAAATGCTGTTTTGTCCCTGTCAGAAACACAAACATTCACCTGGTGGTAACCTGATTGTAAATCTATAGTTGTCATAAAAGGTGTGTGCTTCGCTTCGTGAAGCAGGTCATCCATTCTAGGTAACGGATAAGAGTCGGCCACTGTCGTAGCATTGAGGCCTCTATAATCGATACAAAGCCGAATTTTCCCGTTCGGTTTTGGAACGAGCACTACAGGGGCTGCATACGGAGATTCACACTCTTCTATGATGTTCTGTTCCAAAAGTTTATCAAGTTCCTGCTTAAGAACTTCTTTCTTTGCTGGAGGTAATCTATACGGAGGCACCGAAACAGGAGGGCTATTTCCGGTGTTGATACGGTGTTCCATAAAAGGAGTGGGCTCTCCCCCTGGTTCAAACACAGTTTCGTACTTTTTTAGCAATGTTCCCAGTTCATTTTTCTGGTCAGGCGTTAGACATTTACCTTCATCATCACGCAGTAAGCATGTATTTTCCTCAAGGTTAGGTCTGCTTTGGACTTCTTGAATAATTGCTTCTTTAACAAAATCGTAGGTTCGATGGGGTGAGTCACTAAAGAACCAGTTGCGATGTTTCAGGTTTAAAACAATGCCAGCTTTCTGTAAAAAGTCCATTCCCAAAAGTGTTCTGTTTCCTTTAGCATAAGGCAAAATTATTAATTGTGTACGGATTACACGTTCTTCAAGTCTGATAACTACACTGGTTGTGTAGACTTCCACCTCGGACTTATGGCCGTCAGCGAGGGACATAGTGATTTGAGTCTTTTGGAAATTGGCTCCTTCTTTTTGTAAAAGGAGATACAAGGTTTCGCCAGCAATTGAATGACTGGCTCCACTATCGGCGCATGCAGTGCCCCATATGCCATTTACAGCTAACTTCAGCACCGCACTTTGATTTGGAGTTAAAGAGCATGAATGCAAACTGATGTTGCTAAAAGTTGCTGAGTCCTTATTCACTGCTGGTTTGCAATTTGGACATCTGGGTTTTGTAACCCCTGGCTTACCACAACCATAACAAGATACAGATGGCCTATCTGATCTGTCATCAGTTTTCAGTTTATCACCTCTATTGAAAGATGAAGTAGGACCGGCTTGGTTGGTTTTATCAAATCTACTATCATATGAATTTCTTTTTGGAGCGTAAGGTTTAGAAGAATTTTCTTTGAGTTGACAGTCTTTTTTACTGAAGTAGTATTTCGAATGAGGAAATAAGCATCCAATCTGTCAGCTAAGTCTGAAGGTGACACCCATTCTGACCATTCATGCATGAAGTGTTCTCTTGTTTCGGGAGGTACATGTCTTTTAATTTGGTCAGATATGATTAGGTCTTTTAACTGTTGAAAGTTGACAATTTTCAATTCGTTCAACCATCCTTCGAAATAACTTTTTATTTCAAAAAAGTAATCTCTCCATGTGTTCTCTTGAACTTTCTTGTGTTGCCGGAAAAGTTGTCTAAATTTTTCCGCGGAGAGTTTGAATCTCTTCAAAAGCATTTCTTTGACATGCGTATAGTCTTGCGCTTCTTCTTCGGATTCCCTAGCGATGAGTGTGGCTAAGTCACTTGGCAAGGCTCCAATTAAATATGCAACCCATTGGTTATCAGGTACTTTTAAAAATTTTAATTGTCTCTCAAATAGTTTGAGAAATATAGCCATGTCGTCTTCTTTCGAGTTAAATCTGGGAATCAGATTCTTCAATTCTAATTTAGGCTGCTCCGAGATATCAGGGTCGTTACTTTGCGGAACTCCACTCATTTTGGCTTCAAGTTGCAGTTTCAATTTCTGCAACTCAAAATCCATTTCAGCCTTTCTTCTTTCCAAGTCAGCTGCCTGTTCGGCTTTCTTTCTTTCTTCTTCTTCCGCCTGTTCGGCTTTCTTTCTTTCTTGTTCTGCTGCTTGTTCGTCGTTTTTAATTTTTTCGAGCCGTTCCTCAATTATATTCGTAAATAAATTTTTTATAGAAGCTTCTTCGTATTTTTCAGAATTTACAATCAAATGTTTTATGTCTAAAATTCGTAAATCTTCACCCACAGAGAGTCCCATTTCCCAAGCCAACTTTCTCAAATCCTCTTTTTTTCCTTTCGTGAGAAATGCCATACTTTCTGTGATAAAGTTCAGTTCGGAAAAAAAAGTTAATGAAATGGTTTTCTTTTTGAGAAAAAAAAAATAGTATTTTCCTAACACACTGGAGCTGAAATCAAAACACTGAAAACTTTCATTTAAGAAAATATCAAAAGAAAATAAGAGTTATAAAATCAAGTTAGAACATAAAATGCATAATAAACTTGTACACACAGGTTTCCCTGAAGAAATATATTGAATTTATAAGAACCAGATAATTCTCAAATGATTACAACATTTCACAGTATATCTCAGAGAAAAAAAAAAGAATATATAATGAAAACACTTTTCGGTCGGATTTATATTCCAGCTGGGGAAAAAAATACATTACTCATCAAACCATAATAAAAGTAACAAAAAGATGGTTTTCAATCTCCTTTTCTTAGTATCAGCACAGCGGATGTTATGACTAATTCAGCGCAATTGAGTGATCATAAATTAGTGCGCGGAGAATAAAATTAGCTTACTCGAGCAAAACGAAAAAAAACTTACGAAATGTTTCAGTTTAAATGAGATTACATATGCATGCAAATAAAATAACATAAGAAATACGATTACACTTGCAAAAGAATTATTCTTGACAAAATGAATTTTAAGAATTCCAATTTAGAGTATTCAGTTGAAATTCGTTTTAGTTAGAAAAGATTATTAAGAGCTCTTTTGTGATAACGGAATAATATTTCACAAAATATTAATAAAATGTTTTCACAATGGAAAACCAGACCTCTGAGCACTAATCTGCTTAGGTATACTTATACACAAGCAATTAATAAAACTTTTCAATAATTTTGTTTAAACACAATTATGCAATAATGACGTACGCTTTAGGTAAATTCAGATATGAAAATGCATTCAAATATAATGTTTCAAAGTAATTTCTTTTTAGAAATAATAATTAAGCAATGGACTGCTTGCGACACATAAAACATACAAATATGTGAATATATGTAGATAAGAAAAGTTTTTTCTATTATTTAAGTATAGTTCTAATTAAAATAAAAGAACAATTTTTCAAAACAAATATATTTTGTCACCTTGACAGTTTAAAATTTAAGAATAATTAAACTTCAAGATGAAATTTCCTTTTGATTCGAGATGAATCGTTAAAATTACAATTATGTTAACAAATAAAGAACATTTACTTTGAAAATGTTAATTACTTTCGATTCGAGATGAATCATTGAAGCACAATTCTATGTAGAACTCTTTAACATTCAAAATAAAGACAACTTTCGATTCGAGATGAATCATTGAAGTAAAATTCTATTTAGAAGATACAGAATTGTTTACTTTTAACAAATCTACTTTTGATTCGAGATGAATCATATATGAATGGTTTCAAAACAATATTGTCTTTAAGACAATAACAATTCAAGGAATCGTTAATTTTTTTTTTTTTTTTTTTGATGAATTTAATTCAATAGGATCAAGGTGATCTTAGAAATCAAAAGTGAAAATAGTACTTATCCAAATATGGTATCCTTTTGCTCAGCTGGGCCTCACTGGGCGCCAGATTTGTGACGTTTCCCCATCGCTAAATGATTATGCATGGGGTGGTTTTGCAATAATAATGTCACATCTCGTTTAGGTTTATTAGAAAACCTTTATTTTTAGGGTTCACACAGCTGAGAAGACATCACAGGAAAGTACACAAAATACACTTAACACTTAATTGACAGACGAGCACAAATGAAAAAGAGGAAGAACTACTACATGTTGTATTGGCTACGAACTACATAGTACTAACTAATAAAGTTATAAAGTTCACGCAGCGCCGCAGGTGGCGCTAGCAGTTCAGTCAAAGTTATGGGAACTGTTACAAGCTATATTTTGGAAAAACATCTGTTTATTAATTTTTGAGTAAAATTAATAGAGGCTGGTTGATTTCATGCTGCTTGACTAATTTTATTCCAATACTTTTCAGTTTTACTGTGCCATTGCAGGAATTATTTATTTGCTTGGAAGAATGGTGTATTCTATCGGATATAGCACCGGTGGTAAGATATAATAGCTCTTTATAATTTCTTAAAAGTTTTTATTCAAAATTTGTGTGACAAAATAGCGATACTTAAAATATAACGAATGTGAAATTTAGTATTACTTTTCTCCAAATAAGTATAAATTTCTACATGATTAAACGTTGTATTTTCCAAGTAAATTCTAATTGTGTTTTGGAAATGTTTAAGAGCAGATATTTTAAAATGTTCAATATTTACATTTCGAATAGCTAATCATGCAATATGAATAATCACATACATTCAACTTATTTTTGTAATCTTAAGCAGAACACTATTTAAGATTGAGCAATGGCCGAAATATAAACTTTAAAGGGAATTCAACCGAACCAGAAAATAATTATGTTTAATAATATGTGGTTTTTTTTATAATACTCGTTCAAATTGCAATTTGAAACAAATACGTGTGCATGGCTCAAAATCTCAAAAACATAGGCACAAACCGGCTCGACCAATAGCCGCACTTCGACTAAATGAGTTGAATGATTGTTTATAGAATTAGACATGGACAACGTTCATCACGCAATAATACAGTTTTACCGCATTTGCCAGTTGATATGCAGTTTGAAATTCTCTGTTTTTTAAAGAATATGTACGGAAATAATATTTGACCATTAAAATTATCTGGATCAGGATCTTATTAAGACAGAGTCGAGAAAGAAACGAAGTCCCCACCGAGGGTGAGACCCTGGGCCAGAGCCCAGTTGGTCCATGCCTTAAAACGTCCCTGATAAAGACTATATCCATCACGAATATTCTATCCTGCTTGTTTCAATTGTATTTCAAAAATACCCTTGTATGTACATATCATTCTTGATTATTTAATAGAATGCCTATATTAGGGATAGAATTTATGTTTAAAGAAAATCTCCCTTGTCTCGTTCCAAATTTCGAATTAAAAGGATGAGATAAATAAAATAAAATAAGATAGTGCAAAACTCAATTAATACTACTCATTTTTTCCATAATTTTGCTTTTCTTGGGGTCTTATGGCTTCAACATTAAGTTTTTAGGTATTTAATTTTCTCTGCAGTTGTAATTAATTAACTGTATATTGCTAGAATTTTTCCAGTCATATCAGGATTTCAATACAAAAGGAATTAGGCCCCTTAACCTACACAAAGCTTCTGGGTTTCAATCTATTCGTATTATCGATTGATAAAATTCAGAAAATGACGTCATTTTTGGATTGATAATACAAGCAAATGATGCAATCAGAAGCTTACTTCACTTCTTTTCTGTCAATCTTCTAGAACTTTCTAGATCTTTCGAGAAGTATTTGAGCAGAGTTGTACTAGGCTGCTTCTGGAAAACTATCCTGCCTAAATTTTTACACTGACTTTGTAAAACGTTTGAAAGAAAAAGGTTTTTGTGGGGTTTATTCTTTTTATTTTATTTATGTAAAATTGCTATAAATTATTTTATGCTGGTAAATTTGTACTGAAAATAATTCGGTAAAATATATGAAGTGTTTATTACCTTTTATTTATTATTTTAAACTACATTGGCTGGATAATATTATCTATGTATTATATTATTGATATCTGTATCTAAATCACCCTATTAGTCATGAAAGTTCTTAATTCTGAAGCAAACTGAGTAATGGAAGGTTTATGATTTATTATCCTTGAAGCCATTCCCCTGAAATATTATAACTATTTATTTGATGGAAGAACAAATTATTAATACTGAATAAAGCAAATATATATAATCTAAGGGCTTATGAAAAATTTGTTTTGACAATATTTAGCTATCGTGGTATGGCAGCAAAAATTACATAATGATAAACTCTCATGTGGATGGCGCCACATGTACCAATAAACATTCAAAGAATGATAGTTCCAGATTTGAAGTTTTAACTATTTTTCAATACAAAATTTGCATGCAATTTTTTTTATTCTTAATTATTAATAGTATCTTAAGGACTTTCAACCCCAATAACTTAATAAATATCATGTCTTTGCTTTTTGAAGCCTTCTTTCTATTTAAATACTATAAATCCATAGAATTATCGATCCATTTCTTTTGACGTCAAAGAATAGTCCATTTTAATTCTGACGTCAAAGATGAGTCCATTGCACTTCTGACGTCAAAGAATAGTCCATTGCACTTCTGACGTCAAAGAATAGTCCATTTCGTTTATTTTGCTCCTATGTTCTAGAACCTTCTAGAACGTTTCAGAAATAATGAGATGAGTTGTAAAATTCCTGTTCCGAGAAAATCTAATATTTATAATGATTGCAAAGAAATAATAAAAGATAAATTGCTTCATGAATGATATTTTACTCCTTTTTCTCATATTAATTTGAAACAATTATAAGACGAATTATTTTGCAAATAAAAAACATATTTAAAGATAAATTGTTGTAGTTATTTACTCCTTTGATATAATTTTTTTTATTTTAATTTTTATTCTGCATATGCTGTTTAAATTTATGGTTAAACTAAGTTGATGCATGATTTTTATATGCTTCGCAATAATGCCTAAGTGATACCAAGAGTTAAAAGTGATTGAAAGAATACTTTCCTGGGGGTCTTTTTATGGGACTCTTGCTCTTCTTTAACCCCAGGGAGACACAAACAGTTTTACATATTAACTCAATTTAAATTCCTCAGTTTATAGCAATGCAGATTATACTTCTCATTTTTGTATCGTTTTTTATAGTTAGGTTCTCAAGATGAATAAAATTCAAATCATTTTTTAATACTTCTAGAAAGCCATCCTTTTAGTGTGTACATTTTTATTTTATTCCCTATATATATATATATTTTATTATTAGTTGCATTATTCGATTCTATCTTCGAATTGTTCTATAGTGGGAATAATACGGATTTTACTAGTGCAAACCCAATTAAATCAATTTTAAAAGAATCACGTAAAATTTAAATTTTCCCTCAGCTTATGATTCATTTAAGTCTGATATTTTTTTTTTCAGAAAGTTTTCTCGGCTTAAAAATTCTAATTAAAACTGAAATTTTAATATAAAAAATTGATTTCTTTGCTCTTTTTTGTTCTTTCTCATACGATATAATAATCAGTTTAGTGATTATTTAGTTCGTAATCTGAGACGATATTTACTTAAGAATTTTGAATGTAGTATGAATAAAAAAATTTAAATATGGGGTAGAGAAATAAAAATGAAATTCGCTACTTCTGTAATTTGGAATAAAGAGGGAAGGGGGGGGGGAGACGTTTTCTCTTTAATCATGAAATTGTATTATAAATCATTATTTTTTTTTCATTTCAAATGCAAGTAGTTTATTCTTTAAATTTATTATCACTTCCTTTCCCTAAATTGTATTTTTTTAATGGGTTAACTTTTTAAAGTTTTGTGTATTAAATGTGTCACAATTACCATTTTTTCGTGATCTAGGATTCTCTTTTTCGTCAAAACATACCATAAATCCGTATAATAAAATTGAAATTAAATATCATTTGTTGTTATGAATTAGTCTCAAAATCAAGCATTGTTACGGTCACGAGTAAGAGTTTCCAGCAGTTTTCGCTGCATTATCGACCCGTAGAATTATTGATCCGTTCCTTCTGACGTCAAGGAAGAGTTTATTTCATTTCTTTTGTGATAATGTTCTAGAACTTTCTAAGTTCTTTCAGAAATTGCTAAGTTGAGTTGCAAATTCCCTGCTAGTAAAAGTTTTGTTGTCTCTAATATTAATATCCCTTATAAATAAGGAAAAATTGTTTTGCAATAGACTTTCATTCATTTTTTACTTTATTTAATGATGGTGAAATAAATATTACAATTTTGGGTTAAGTATCCTTTGAAAAAAGATACGATGATAATTATCTAAGATTTTTTTCCCATTAGGATAATGGAAGATACACGAGTGAAAAAGCATGGGAGTTCATTTTAATGGAAATTCTGCATTTCCATCGAAATAGAGAAAAATATAGATAGGCTAGGTTAAAAAAAGTTTAGATACAATGATAAATATGCTAGAAATTTAAAATAAATACTGACAATATGGTTTCAAAAATATCATGTGGTTTTCTCCTTAAGTAAGTTATTAACGGTATATGATGTTCACAATATTGAAATTAAAATAAAATATCCATCGACAATTATTTCATATATCTATGTCTTTTTAAATGCTTGAAGATCTGTTATAATCTCACAATTTCTGATTTCCAAAGAAAGCATTTTATATGTGCATTTTTATCTACGTAATATATACTTTGAAAATGGCTGCATTTTATCCAGTTAAAAAAGTTGTAAATTTCTAAGCGATAGAAAGCAGCTTTAAGAAACTTTTAACAACGCATTTAAAAATGTAAGAGAATTGTATATGTAATCCAACAAGCGTTGTTGTTAATCTTTCGGAGTCTGAAGAAGACAAACAAGATCTATTTGACCGTTGATTCTTAAAAAGTCGAACACAAGAAGGGGATCCATACAGATTTTTGTAGATAGATTCATACAACTCAAGATGCATTCTTGAGAAGTCCTGACACTTGACACAGATGGAGAAAATCGTTTTGTTTTGGACCTCTGGTAAGAGGAAGCATCTATCGCTTTTGAGGGCTAGAGCCATACTGGGTCTATTACCAGTATATGAATGATGAGCGGAAAACACCCTCCACTCTACTAAATTTCCATATTTTTGAAGCGAATCTAATCCCAGAAAGAAAAAGGTGAAAGAGTAGGGAGTTGGAAGATTATTGCCCCTTTTTTGCTAATTTGTCGGCCCTTTCATTGCTGTTAAGGTAGACATGAGATGAGATCCACTAAAAATGGATATCGCGGTGCAGCGATATCCATTTTCAACTTGTGTAGGATGGAAAAACTGGCTTCGTCGCCGACAGGAAGCCATTTATCAAGGTGTTGGATTAAGCTACGGCTATAGGAAAGAATCCAAAGGTCCCCATTGTTCTTCTCTGTTTGAATAGTCTCAAGTCGCGCATCAATTGCTATTTAATTCTCTTCTAAAAACTGAGCTGAAATCTGAATTAGATCTTTTTAAGAGTCCCATTTCCTGTTGGGTATCAATAGAGACCATTATATTTTTGGTCAGATATTTTATCGCCATCATATTAATTTTCTTTGCATTATTAGAGATTTTGTTAATGTCCTCCAATGCTAATTGTGTATGGTATATTAAGACAAAATTCAAAGGGAAGTAAGGTTAAAATGAAAGTGGACTGTGGATAATATTCCTCCGAAGGATTCAAGGTTCATTGTAGTGTTCTATACTGCCAGTAAGTAAATTTGAAGGGACTGTTTATCTTTTATCTTAGTCTACATTTATCCAGTTAGCTTAGATAAGTTGACGTTATAATATGTTGACCGAAACTGGAGAGTTTATTATAATATTTAACCAGTTCAGTCTGTTTACGATATTGCCTGTAAATCTGCCTCGAAAAGAAATATTTCCGAAGGTCAACTGTGCTTCAACTCAGTTGCGAAACAGTTGGACTTGCTCTAATTTCGAAACAGCTGGACAGTAGTTCAATTCTAATTTCTTCAGATCGGAGTCTGAGGCACAATAATAAATTGGAAAAGCATACTCGAGAGTTAGCTGAATGAGTGCCATATATGTAGTTCTAAGCGTAACCACATCAGCCTCTATTAACGATATATTAAAGGATGTTGAGGCGCTTCCTACTTTTCATTACATGGTATTTGATATGTTTGTGATTTGAGAATTTAGGTTCTAAAATCTATGCATGTTGTTATTTATATTAACTTAAGAGGAAATTTTGAATTTTGTATCCTTTGATAAAAGCTTTACATTTTATGGATCTGCCACCATAAAAAGAGATTTGAGTCCACTCATGTCAGGTGTCATGCTGCTTTTTACTGTATCATTCTTGGTAACACATCTGTTTAATAAGTAGCTACAACGCGCAGTCCAACATATTCTCTCAACAAATCTTCATTGATGAAAGAAAACCAAATAACAGGATTACAAATTTAAGCAAGTCTAATAAAAAGCGCTCTCGTTTCTGAACTCTTTTACGGAGGAGGTAAAGTCAAAGTTTTCGTCTTTGTTAATTATATTTTATTACATCATGGTTTTATAATAATCATTGCTATTTGGTATTAGAAATCTGGGGTATTATTTGGAATTGGGAATTAATGTGCTCTTTATTGTCTTAACATATAGAAATCGAATACTTTCTTCGATAATTCATTCATGAAATTTCTACATCATGCTAATAGGAAGATAAACGCAACATCTTAATATATTTCGCATGTGTTAACTTCTTATTTCACTCACGAAATTTGTCTAGATTCTATGGCTAGTTTTTAAATAGCTATTTGCTTTCTGAAAGCTATTTAAATTTCAGCTTATCAAAGAGTCTACTGCAGCTTGTCATTTCACTTTTCAAACTACTTAATAATTTTATTTTTAAAAGTGTACAATTAGAGTACATACACTTTGTCTTTTAAAATTATGGTCCATCTCACTATATTTTTATCAAATAAAAAAGTTGATGTTCATCAATATTGGCTACTAAATCTCTACAATCTATATCAATTAGCTACTTACTATAAAAAAGCAAGTTACTGTATCACCTACATCTGAACAAAAAAAAAAAAAAAAAAAAAAAAAAAAAACTGTAATTGACTGTCGGAAATATATCTGTGTATCTAAAGAAAAGTTCTAGCGCCCTTTATGTATTTAAGTTACGTTTTAAATTAATTTTACGGCACCAAGAAACAAACTAAGCCGTCATTTATTCCAATAAAATCTTTGATTCATGGAACAGCAAATTGAAACATTATTTACATTTAATCTTGTTGAGAAGTTCATATACTACTTCACCAAACGATTATAGTTTATTTGTTTTTAATGATGACGCGTAACAGCCATCTATATTATAGTTACTCCCAAATATGTGTAAATAATAATCAATGATAAATTTAAAATTAAAAAAAAAAGGAAAAAGATAAAAAATATATAATATCGATACAAACTCAAATCCTTACTATTCTGCTCTAAAGAAAGTTCAATTTGTCTCATGTGTTGTAATCAGTTTTTTTTTTTTTTATATATACTTGTGTATTATCACAACCTATTGGCGACATTATATGAAACGAAGCACATGGTTGCCAATTCAGTGCGTACGACATATAGGAAATCGGGGTTGCCAATTTGGCGAGTTATGAATAGAGTTGGCGATTGTTGAGATAATACTTATATACCATTTTTTTATATATAAAAATGAGTTGCACACATTTCATTTCTTATATTTTAACACGTACAACTCTAAAAATCCATTTTGCATTAAAACAAAAAAGTAAGAATTTTTTGAAATTTCAAAGCTTTAAAAATGTTATGTAATAAGCTATTTTTATGAGTTATGTTTATAGTAATTTCTATTAGTATTAGAGTACTCTTCTATCTGAACAAGTGTCTACTGTTTGAGAGCCCGAGTTATTATTCTTTAGTATAAGCGGAAAGCAGCCTTAACCTTAATGATCGTAAAGGAAAGGTCTCAACTTTAATGATCGTAAAAAGGGAAATTTCATTCAGCGGATTTGGATACCAGTAATGATATTATGAAATAGTTGACCTATGCTGTCTAAATGAATTATGAAATACTATTTGGGTAATTATAAGACATTTGTTTTGTGTTGTTGGGACTGAAGGAAAAGTTAGCGGAAAATGTTAGTAACATTGGAGATTAACATCGCTTCAGGAAGAAAAATCTGAAAACATTTAAATTTACGAATGATTGTTTGTTTATTTGATATTCTAATTTCATGATAACAGTAATTGCAGTAGTTTTTCTTTTTAAATTTCGGCGCTTTCATACCTCACCGGTCTGTGGATATTCTGCCATTTCATTTTAGTTATCAAATAAAACTCAAAATATGTTATGTTTTTGACTTGTTGACATTGCTGTGGACCTTAATAATTCATTTGGTCTTTGCAGTGTCAGTTTATCCATTGGGCACTTGTGGTCCCGCTTAAGCTGTGGACTCAACCAGATCTTCTAGTTATAAATTTCGATCCTCCAGAGCCAAGACCTGTAGATCTGCGCTCAGGGTCCGAAATTAGCTTAAATCGTCACTGGGTCTTTGGTCTCAAATTAGCTTCATTATCAAATTTTATGATTAAATAAACAAAATCCATAGCTGGAAAAGTATTATTAGTATTTGAGGTACTCACGTATTATATCTGTACCGTATTATACCCTCAGCCAACTATGCCAAATAAAAAGAAGCGCCCCAATTAAAAAAATGTCGCTATCGTTATGTTAGAACATGCGCAGGAACGATTTCCATTATTGGCTGCATATTGTGGAATTTGGCGACATCTTTTGATTTGATGAAAAGGGTCGACGGTATAATACGTAAATACCATTGAAGGAATTGAATTCGGTCTGTTTGGGTAAATCACTAACTCTAAAAAGAACCGACCACTAAGATTATATCGCAGTCGTATTGAATCCATTAGTTCATTAAACTATTCCGAATCCTTGATAATATGCATTAAATAATATAACTAATTGTGACATGTAACAGTTGCACATTCAACATGAGCATTAGCAGCAATGACGAACATCCATTGACATTATTCACTTTTTACTTTTAAAATAAAAATTCTGCATTCAAATTTTTTTTAAAAATTGATTTGTAATACGTTAGAATAAAATTTTTACGATGAACTTAGAAAATATTTTATAAATGAATGATAAATTTCTTGATTAATAATATGAGAATATAAGAGTGATAAGAATTTATTGTCAAAAAACGAATCCTGGAAGTACAGGATTCAACAGCAATATTCGCAGAATAAATCTCAGAAAGTCCTCACTCCTTCAACAGCACCCAGACACAATTATCAGTGTCTAAAATACATGTATGTAAAAAATTATTCACGAGCTCCGCTCACCCTTCTCAACAGCCGAGCTAATCACTAACCGACTCTTCATGGTCAAGGCAAGTCTACTAATAGCTAGTCAAAGCAATACTGACCCAGTTTCGGCGAGCATATATAGGTCTCGTGGATCCTTCGAGAAAGATCCGCTTGCGTCATAGACCTTATTCCCCCCCCCCTTCTTCTGGAAATTAGTGGATAAATCCTCTAATTTCCAGAAGAATCAATAGGGTCCCGAACTCGCCTAACTTTGTCGGCAACATGGTCACCAAGTCACCAAAATGGTCACCAAAAATGATACCAGCTTGGCTCTATCACCACGATTTTGCCAAGTTCCCATTGAATCGCCGTTACAACGTATGGGATGGCGTTGCTTGCGAATATTGCAGTTTTTACATAAAATAAATATAACATAGAGTAATAATAATGCATTACACATCCAAATAAAAATTATTTACACTATTTTACAAAATTCGTAACAGTATTATACTGTTGACCAATTCCGCCAAATCAAAAAACGTCACCACTATTATTATCACGTTCGAACATGCGTGAGAATGGTTTTCCAGAATTGGCTGTATTTCGCCACATTTGGTTACATCTTTTGATTTAAAGAAATTGATCGAAGGTACAATATGTGAGTACCTAATTTTTTTTTATGAAATAAACAATGTATGTGGCATAAATTAAAGAAAAATTATGAGAATAAATATAAATTTTTACATAATACAGTTAATAAAACTAATTTAATTTTTCTTTTGTTAATATAGATCCCCAAAAGAGACTGTTTGGATTATTTATGTACATAGGATTGCTCTATCTTTTGTACAGTACTCTGGAGTTGGCACTTAGACTTCTGCGATGGATTTGACGAAAAATACAGCATACTTTTGTTTATATGCCATATAATTTCATATATGTGTTCCACATTTTTGTGTTGACTGCCTCTGAATATCCTTTTTTGTGCGTGTGTGTGTGTGTTTTAATGTTTTTTAGTATTTTTTTTTGTAATAATAAATCTTTTAAAACAATTTCATCTATTATTTCTTTCAAAATTTATAAAAAAAATTATCTATCTTGTAGAATTTCTGGACAAAATTATTTGTATTTTATTAATTTATTCCAATATATTTATGTATACTCTTAGATATTTTTAAATAAATGTGCTCATTATGATACTTAAATATATACAAATTAGTTAAAATAGTATTTCTGAAAAACATTTAGTTATCTGATACGTAATTCTAAACTTGAATTAAGTCTAGATTATAGCCACACATGATCCGTAAAAAAGTAAATAAATAAGACAGAGTTATTATAAAAAACATATGCTCACACATAATAAAAAATGACATTTCTATTAACGTTCGAAATTTAAATTTCAGTTCCATGTTAACATCTGAAATGGAACCAAATTAACCAATTGCTTGATTAGTATTTGCACTGGCATAATAAACTTGTCAGGCACAAATTTTTTTTTACTGATAGCAAACTTCTAATTCTCCCTGTTTTACTTTTGATAAATGCTTTTAGAATTTTTCCTCGTTCCACAATTACACGTCTCTTTCCTCTCCCCTTAATACTCAATTCTTTTGGCCTTAAATTGTTTTTGATATTTACTCTTCAATCCTTGTTTTTGAAATTTCTTTCTTTTCCGGCATTTTAAAAATACTCATATTCTATTATTTTTATTTTGGTATTCATACTTTTCAACGCTGTTTTTCAAGGAAAATGTAAGTGCATTTCTTGTTTCACTTTATGTTATGAAATGTTTTCGCTCAACAGGACGAAAACTTTTCATTATATATACAGTGGTGGCCAAAATTGCGGACACATCTTAAAATTGTCTTTTAAGCTTGTATGCTTATAGAAAATGTTACGTTGCACAAAATGCAGTCTTTTATATCATTTTAAAGAGAATTTAATTCTGAATTCAAAACAAGAAACAAAATTCAAATACAGTAGAACGACGTTTATTCGAACGTTTATTATCCGGACCAAAGTCCGAATACGTTTCCGAACAGTGCAATGCACAACAGTTGTTTGGCGTGAGGCCAAAAGTGACAGGAAAACCTAAGGTGAAGGATATTTGGGGAATTTCAGTTATGTGATTTGGTAAACATCTGCGCGGAATATTAGGTCAGTTGTTTCTAAGTGAGGTGGTGCGTACGTGTTCTTTTGTTGAGTTTTGTTGATGTAGAAACCTGGATAGCATGCGATGCAGAAGACTATGGATTTCAAATGATAATGATGACGAGATTGTAACTTCCGTGCAAGAAGAATCCGACCCTGTCGACGATGAAATGGATGAAGACGAGGGCACAACAGCAACAACGAAAGTAGCAAGGGTCCATC
Organism: Trichonephila clavata; assembly: GCA_019973975.1. Taxonomy (NCBI): domain Eukaryota; kingdom Metazoa; phylum Arthropoda; class Arachnida; order Araneae; family Nephilidae; genus Trichonephila; species Trichonephila clavata. Next base: position 49,465 of record BMAO01028638.1, on the reverse strand, counting down.
AAATGCTGACGCGTTTCTGCGTTAGAGACAGTTATGTAGTGGTACGAATAACAATCAGAGTGCTGTTCTACTCAACTATTGCTGCGCAAGAGAATCAGAGACCTTGCAGCGAAAAAATGAAGGTGTACAATGGTACAGCGATTATTTTCCACAATAAAGGTAAAATTGCAAAATGTTGCACCTACTTTGCTTTTTCTTCAAGCACCTTTCCCTCGTGTGATGATTTTCAATATTCGTATAGTGTCCGGTTTCATATACTGCATGGATCACATTCGGTATTCGGTTATCCGAACAATCCGTTCGTATCCGAACGGTGTCCGGTCCCAATTGATTCGGATAAACGACGTTCTACTGTGTTTACAACGCAAAAAAAGTAATGCTGCAAAAACTATCGATGCACATTAGATATATATCAGTGAGTTATCAGTGCTTAGTGGGAGCCTTTATTTTTTGTTTTAGCTTCACATCGATGTTTCATTGAACTGAAAATAGTTCCAAACTTTTTCTTCATTATTACATGATGTCAAGAAACAATTATATCCTCAATCAGATCCTTTTTATTTCATGGTTACCTCATTCGGACAAGAATTTTCAAAAGGTGCCACAAGTTTTCGATGGAATCGAGGTCATCACCAATTATATTACATTTTCTAAGTCTTTAATAGTCCCTAATGAATGATCCCATTTCCATGACAATCAGTCAGTAATGGTTTTAGGCTAGCTTTGAAATTTCGTTATCCAATTTCTTGCAGTCTTCCTCTCATAATTCATAGGCACACATTCCCGTTCGATGTCAAAAACTCTGTGACGGATCTGTACGCGACCTTCACATTAATCCTCTTGGGGAAACTTTGGAGCTAGCATTCGCGTTAATTCACAACCATCCCTTTCAAGAAGAAATCCCGATATGGAGATTAGTTTGGCTATATAAAGTCAGGGTTTTGTAATTGTAAGATAGACGGAGCAGAGGAACTGTTGTGGTGATACGAAGGTGAGATTTAATTCATTTTCACAACGTGAGTTAAGAACGGAGTTTACCACTATACTAAATTAGTAGATTGGAAATTTGCAGTCTAAGATAGATTAGGTTAAATTAAACTGATTACTTGCGTTTTTTCACTTAGAGTTGATTGCTCTCTTTATATCACTCCTAGGGTCTCCTCTTGTAGTTTAACTTGTGGTTGATATCTGGTCATGCTTTATCCCCCCCCCCACTCCCTTAGGTAGACAGGACGGCGAGGGAGCGACTTCAAATGGAAGTCGCTCACAACTTTTCTTTCAAAATTTGCGGTGAACTAAGCCATTTATATTTAAAGTGACAGCGTGTTCACACACACAATATCCTATTTTCATGTAAAGTTATTTTTTTTCGGTCTCCATATCGCTGCCTGTTTACAATAGAATTTGCTTCAAAATATTTTTTCAGTGTTCTTACGACACACATGGAACATCAGTAGCAATTAGATGCATAGAATAATCTTCTTCCTTCAAAAGTGACATTTTGTATCTTTCATTATCACACAGAAAGGAAAATTTACCCATAATTCAAATATTATCCCCCACACTTCAAATCGCAACAGGCACTTACGATTAAATTTATGTCAGACTATTGATAAAGCAAATCAAGTGAATAGAATTAAGAAAACGGAACGATTTTAAACTACTTTTTCAAAGAATTGTTGACGTTATTCTTTTTCTAGAATGCAATAATCTTTTACTAAGAGGAACCCATGAAATAATAGGAACGCTTAATAACGGAAATTTCTTAAATTTTAAAATTAAATTATTAAGTAAACACTGTGTGCTAAGGGATCCTATGAACAGAATAAAAATAAACTGAAACATAGAATTGTGTGTGTGTATTATTTAGCACATAGATCACAGTAAAAAATTGATTCCGCGTTAGGAGTTGGTCACTAGCAAAATTAAAGACAATATAAAAGTAGTCACTTACTGTAATATTCAAATGGATTGTGTACTCCTGATAAATTTCCAAAAAGGAATACAATTCAGTCGTTATTAGGTACATAAATTTTGAATAGAAAATATTACTTATAAATGAGTCATATATATAGGGTTTCTTGAAGTAACTAGAGAAGAACTCTGCTCTAATCTCTGCCGGAAAGAATAAATCAGTTTGATTTAATTATTGTAGAAAGCAGGCATAGTAGCAACATGAAAAGAAACTATAAAGTTATACAATCTATTATAATTAATTTAAGTCATTATGCAATTTATGGTCCTTGCCTGTCACACTCTTAATTTATTAATTTGGGATGTCGTTTCCAGCAGTATACATTGCAAAATTTTGGTGGATATTGCAAAGTTTATATTGTTTACATTGTGCATATACAAAAAGATGGGCAATTCCACAAAAGCCTTTAAACATTACTCTTAAGCCATTAAGAGACACTCGTTGGGAAGAAGCCATAATAGATCCCTTAAGGCCGTGTGTACACAATTTAAACAAACTCGTAATTCCCTAGAAGAATTTATTGAAATAAGTAAACCGATAATACAACGGTATCCGAAGCTAAAAGTTTATTGGATTCAATACAAGAAATGTCATTTATTTTTTGTTTGCTGGTATGGTTTACAATATTCTTTAAAATGAACTATCAATAAACTATTTCAATCAAAAATAATGGTTTTGACATCTCTTTTAATTTGTCAATAAAATTAAAACAGAAAACTAAAATTTAAGATTGGACAAGATTGTCCAATGTTCATGGCCGTGGACTCTTGGGAAACGTATCCTGTGTTCGAGCACTTATGCCCCTTAAAGACCCGCGTGGAGAGGGGTTGATGCGCGTTAAACCTGTCGTGGCTCAAACTCCTACCGGTGGCGTGGTGCGGAATTTCGAAAGGTGGAGAGTTAATAAACGCTTAATAACCCAAAATTTAACACATATTCAAACGAAGCATAAATGTTAGCACGTAATTTGAAGATTGCGGAGCATTTTCCTGAGAAAAAAATATTCGGAAAAGCTTACATTTCAAAATAGGAGATGAAGTTATAGAAAACTCGGTACACAGGAATTTAGTTATTATAGTTAACACTGCAATTGTGTGAAACTGTTATTGTAAAAATAGAAGATAGATTTAAAGTATACGAATTATAAATTATTTCTGATTTCAAATTAAATACTGATTTAAAAGCATTAGAAAAACATGACTTAAAAATTTTTTCCAAAAACTGTGCAAGGTTTTATAACAAAGACTAGCTGTTACCCGCCCGCTTCGCTGGGTATTTCATGATGTTTTATAAATTTTTACTGCTTATATATATGTATAAATTATTGATATCTAAGTAATAAGAATTCGATTGTATTGAAAAATATACTTATACCTTTAACTGTCGCAAAAAAAGGGCAGAACTCATCTAATTTGTATTTTCTAAAAATCTCTAAAATTGAAGTATAGAATAATGTTTGCTCTTTCGTAACCCAAAAACCAAGTGGATTCCCGCAAAACCAATTTTTGGTGGATCTCCACTCCGTAAATTGAACATGCAAGCCAAAATTCAAGTCTAAATCTAACAGGAAAAAAAGAAGTTTTACTATCAATATCCCCGTAATCCCGTTGAGAGCCGTTTTCCAAAATAACCGCTCATAGAGGATTTCAATTCAACAAAAGAAAAATGCAAACCAAATTTCATTATTATAGTCCTTGTAGCTCGAAAAAAGTAATTTTTTTTGTCAATACGTCCCAGTAACCTCCTGCACCCCCCCTAAGAAATTGATTTGCTTAAAATACATTCTTAGTAGATCTCTATTCAACAAAAGAAACATGCTTAACAAATTTCAAGTATATGGGTCTAACAATTAAAAAAAGTAATTTTTTTCTGTAACTCCTCTTGACCCCTCGCAAACATCCTTAGGGGTCAATTTTCGTTTCACTCTTTGTTAGAGGAACTCTATTCCATGAAAGGAACATGCCTACCAATTTTCAAGCAGGATGATCAAATAGTTTAAAAATGGAAATGTTTATCGATTACGCCTCTTAAACTCCCGAAATTAAACTTGGTAGTTGATATTCGCAAAACCCATTTTGTAGCGGTTCTCTACTTTACGAAAGGAATCTGCTTATCAAATTTCAAGACTGTACATCTAACAGTTTAAAAATGGGATAATTGTCTATAACGCCACTTGAGCCCCCGCAACGCCACTTCTGGGTCTGTTTTCACAAAACCCATTTTGTAGGGGAATTGCACTCTATGAAAGGAATCTGCTTAGCAAAATATGAAGACTGTGCGTCCAATTAATTAAAAATGCAAAAAAAATATCAATAACGCCCCTTAAACCCCCGCAACGCCACCTAGGGGTCGATTTTCACAAAAAATATTTTGTAGTGTATTTCTATCCTATGAGAGGAATCTGTTTACCAAATTTCAAGACTGTGAGTCTAATGGTTAAAAAAAATTTTAATAATTATTTATATCTGACCTTAACCCCCTGCAACACCCCTTGGGGGTCAATTTTCTCCAAACCCGTTTTGTAGCGGATATTTACTCCATGAAAGAAACATTTCTACCAATTTTCAAGCAGCTAGGTCAAGTAGTTTAAAAACGAAAATATTTATCTATTACGCCACTTATACCCCGCAACGCCACTTAGAAGTCTGTTTTCACAAAACCTTCTTATAGCTGACTCTATTAAATAAATCTATTTATCAAATATAAAGACTGTGCGTCTAATAGTTTAAAAATGGAAATAATTATCTGTAACGCCCCTTAAGTCCCGCAACGCCACTTGGGGGCAATTTTCACGAAACCCATTTTGTAGCGTATCTCTACCCTATGAGAGGAATCTGCTTACTAAGTTTCAAGACTGCACGTCTAATAACTTAAAAATCGGAATTTATAACGCTCCTTAAACCCCCACCCCCGCAACACCCCTTGGGGGTCAATTTCCCCCAAACCTGTTTTGTAGCGGATATTTACTCCATGAAAGAAACATTCCTACCAATTTTCAAGCAGGTAGGTCAAGTAGTTTAAAAACGAAAATATTTATTTATTACGCCACTTAATCCCCTGCAACGCCACTTAGAGGACTGTTTTCACAAAACTTTCTTATAGCTGATCTCTACTCTATGAAAGAAAGCTATTTATCATATATAAAGACTGCGTCTAATAGTTTAAAAATGGAAATAATTATCTATAACGCCCCTTAAGTCCCGCAACGCCACTTGGGGGCAATTTCCACGAAACCCATTTTGTAGCGTATCTCTACCCTATGAATAGGAATCTGCTTACTAAGTTTCAAGACTGTACGTCTAGTAACTTAAAAATCGGAATTTATAACGCCCCTTAAACCCTCCGCCCCCGCAACACCCCTTGTGGGTCAATTTTCCCAAAACCCTTTTTGTAGCGGATATTTACTCCAGGAAAGAAACTTACCTACTAATTTTCAAGCAGGTAGGTGAAGTAGTTTAAAAACGGATATATTTATCTATTACGCCCCTTAATCCCCCACAACGCCACTTAGAAGTCTTTTTCAACAAAACCTGTTTTGTAACTGATCATTATTCTACGAAAGGAATCTATTTATATCAAATTTAAAGACAGTGCGTCAAATAGTTTAAAAATTGAAATAATTATCTATAACGCCCCCTAAGCCCCTGCAACGCCACTTGGGGGTCCATTTTCACCAAACTCATTTTGTAGCGGATCTCTACTCTCTGAAAGGAATCTGCTTACCCAATTTCAAGATTGTACATCAAGTAGTTTAAACATGGAAGCAATTATTTATATCGCCCCTTAACCCCCTTAACGCCCCTTGCGTTTCGAATTTCGGAAAATCCGTTCTTAGCTGACGTCTACTCTATGAAAGGAACATGTATACCAAATTTCAAGTCTGTAGGTTGAATAGTCCCGGAGATATCGTGATTAGTCAGTCAGTCAGTCAGTCAGTCAGTGAGTGAGTCGCTTTTCTCCTTTATATATATAGATGTAGATTAAAACCTGATCCAGGAAAATGGTTTGCTACGGGAATTTGAATGAAAAAAGGATGTAAATTACGCACAAGATATACTGTAATACGTACTAAATAATAAATAAAATGTGTTAAAACATTTCTAACATTACCAGTTACATTTTCTTTGTATTAAAAGTGCTGATCCTTTATTAAAATTAATAAAGGATTAACTTCTATCAAGCATGTGTGCAGAACGCTGAAGTATATTCGCTATATTAATCATCGAAAAAAACCCATTTTTCTGAAGTAATTAATGTTTTAGCAGAAAGAATGTCAGGCATTGAATAAACAGGCATTCGAAATATATATTCGCTGTTGAAATTTGTTTTTTACCTTACAAAACATTTAGGGGCCTCAAACGGTTTCTTGCATTTAGGTCCCTTTATAGTGAAGCCCAGCTCTGTGTACTATCTCTATAGACTCTTTATAGCTATTACTCATTCCCTTTCGTCAGTTGGATTAAAGTCAGATATTTTTACACAAAGACATTTAAGTATTTATAACATGCATACAATAATTTATTATATTCGGAACATGTTTAACAAGTAATGAGTTCTTAGATATGTAGATTACATCAAAAGAGTGCAGTTGAAGTTTTTATTATTTGACCAATATATCTTGACATTATTAAAATTAATTACTTTTAGGTCTCTTAATTGATATGAATGCATATTTGTGTGTGTGGGGAAAAACTATTTAGCAGATAAAATTGCTTTTATAAACATAACATTAATTAATTTTATTATTTATATTTTTAAGTAGAATAAACTACATACACAAGATACGTCAGACAAAAAATATATTTTTATAATGTATGCATAGATTTGTCTAAGAAGAACTCTTCAAAACAGAAAAGAAGGTAAAAGATTTAGATTGCTACAATCTATAAATTAATATCAGGAATATGACAAAAATTTTCCGAGATATGAATAATGATTATCATATCCACTTCACTTCCATTTCACTTGACTGCCAACTTGCTATCAGAAGTTTATCACATTTTATACGGAAAAGAAAAGACATTACTCATGAATTGAACCCATTATCAGACTCATGAATTGAGTTCATTATCTTTATAGATAATAGTCTCAAATATTTTATAACAGAATAATATATTTGAGGAAAGTCTACGCATGCATACCTTTACCAAGGCTAATACTTTGAAGAAGATAAATATGAGGTATCGATTGAATTTTCAATGAAAAATTATAAATTGACAGAAATCAATAAGTTTATTACAATTTTTCGCTACTACAAAATTTTGTGTAAAATATATTGCTGGGAAACTTAAGGATGGTCACCAAATATCCGCATAAATGTCAGGAATTGTCAAATGCCATACTTACATGTGGTAGAACTACGTCTCCAAGTTAAAGTGTTCTTTCAAGGCTAAGTATAGAAGGTACATTGTCTTATTTTGAAAGACATGTCAGGATAAAATATTATATATACTTTTATTTAGACGTTAATTTGTCAGACACGTTTCTTAGTGTTTTTCTTTATCATCATGTTTCTTAGTGCGTAAGCAATGAAGAAATAAATAAAGGGAAAATAAATATAAAACATTAAAAATGCAAATTTGGTTTTCCTTTTAAGTGCTTAAAAGGGGAAATTTACCAAACAGGAATCAAATTGCTTGAGTGCCAGCCTTAATTTTTGTGTGCATTTCTTTCACTTTCTTAATTGTTTTGATTTTATTTAGAAGTCTTTATTGTGTGTGTGTGTTTACATAAGAAGAATGCTTGAATATGTCACATACTAAGTTTATTTTTTAAAACACGAATTTTTATTTTATTTTGTATTGGTATTTGTTTGTCTACAATAAAAATAAATAAACCGTATTCGTTTGGTGAGGTAGTATATGAACAACTCAACAAGATTAAATGTAAATAAATAAACCGTAATCGTTTGGTGAAGTAGTATATGAACTACTCAACAAGATTAAAGGAAAATAACGTTTTTAATTTTGCTGTTCTATTAATAAAGGAATTTATTGGAATAAATGAAGGCTTAGTTTGCTTCTTAGTGCCGTAAAATTAATTTAAAACGTAATTTAAATACGTAAAAGTATTCTACTGGAGTTTTAATTGTTATTATGTCAGCAAAAAGTAAGCCAAACACTACTGAATCGAAATAATTCAAAAATAAAAAAAGCAAAATAAAAGATGACCATAATTACTCTACATAATGTACAATCAGCGCTACCTTCACCTATAATTAATCTGAAAGCTACTTGCATTAGTACTTAGCAGATTCTGTGACTTGACCCTTCTCATATAATTATGCCTTTACATGATTTTTTTTCTCTTCAGAGAGGTGACTTTTTTTGTAATATAACTTAAGGCAACATGGATTGAGAGAAAAAATAACAAGCTTGTTTACTAAACTTACAATCTGTCACATATACTCTTTCTTTCTTTTCTTCTTCTTCTTCTTTTGTTAGGTGTGCTATATATTTTTTTCCTATCCTTTTTCACCTGTGCTTATTTCTTGACTCAAGCAGATCCTAAGTTTAAATTTTATCACGATAGCCTTTGATAGTCTATTCTAGTAAGATATATAAGAAATCATTAATGAAATTCGCTTATGAAATAAAATCCTGTATTAAAATTTTATCCGTTAGATAACTAGATAATACAGTCTTGCATTATTTAGTGGCCACGGTGGCCTAGTGGTCAAAGTAACGGATTCGTAGCTTGCGTGCCATGAGTTCACGCCCACTACCACTGAAGACCCTCCGTGTAAGGGTCCATGTTGGCGAGTTGGCGACCATAGGGATTCTTCAGAAAATAACTGGAGAAATCTACGATTGTCACGATTTATGAAGTAAGCGGGTCTTTCTCGGAAGATCCGTGAGGCCTATAAATAAGGTGTGAATCGCCGAAATGAGTTAGTCTTGTTTTGACTGTTGTAGTATTTATTTGACCGTAGAGAGTTGATCAGCGATTAGTTATTACTTCGCCTGTTGAGTAGAATAGTTATTGCTTCGGCTTGGGAATAATCTTTAAACATAATTCGTATTTTAGACACTGAAAGTGGTGTGTGATCACTGTAGAAGGTGTGAAGGCTTTATGATATTTACTCGGCGAATCTGAGTACTGTATCCTGTATTTCAAGAATTGTTTTTCAACAATAAATTTCCATCGCGCCTGGAGCTATCGTTTTTACTGTCCTGCACATTGTGATTGTTTTGCATAAAATCCTCGAAGCCCGATCTTCCTTTCAATGTAATGGAAAAATTCTTCAGAATCTTTTCCAATTTACTTACTGGTTGATGGACTCATATTTAGTAAGTACTTTCATGGGTTAGATTCTATAATTAAGTAAACAAAGTAATCAGTAAAAAACTACACAATATATATATATATATGAATTTTTTTTCAATCCAACGAAAATCTTAATGAAAAAGCAATGTCATAGTTGAATCATTTTATAAACATACATAATTTTTTATAGCAGATTGTTACACATTTTTTTGTGAAGAGTTCTCCAATTGAACCGATTTTATATCAAAATTCTATATTCTAGTATGTTGCTACACATACTAGAAGCATTATATTTTATTTCATTTTTTACGTTTCAAATTTTCTATAACTGATGGAAAAACTTGCAGAAAAACAATTTTCATCACCTACTGCAATAAAATTCAGAGATTTTTAAATTTTCTGTGTAACGCAAAAGCCAGTCATTTTCTTAGAATTTTTTCTGTACTAGTTTGATATCAGTGTTACGTCTTCAATAAAAATAAATAATCCATAATCGTTTGGCCAAGTAGTTCATGTCCTACTCAACAAGATAAAATGTAAAATAATGTTTTGATTTTTGCTATTCGATTAATAAAAAGAATTTTATGGAATAAATGATGGCTTAGTTTGTTTCTTGGTGCCGTAAGATTAATTTAAAACGTAATTTAAATGCGTAAAAATCAGTACTTTACGGAATTTTCCGCCAAATAGTAAAATTTCGCTAAATTGGGGGATAACATCAGACTGTCGCCAAATATATATATATATATATATATATATATTGCTCCATTTCAAAATCTCGCTAACAACGAGTAACGTACCATTATCAATCTAAGTTAACATACATTGCATGCAAGTACATTGAACTATTTTCATATGTATTGGGTAAAATTCTAGTTTAGTTGACATTTATGGCATCGGAGGAAAAAATGACGCCAAATTTCACCAAAAATTTATTTTTCTTTGCTGTACTTAATCAATATGACAACAATAATTTGCCAAGTTGGCTATTTTTGAAGTAGTGCACTAAAACAGGATCATTTTAAATTTTAATAGTATTCTAAATTGTTTATATTTTTCAGCTTTATCCAAATTCTTTCCTACCACCATGACTGTAAGTAGACTTGTTTGTTCAAAAATAAACAATGTACATATTGTAATTGTGCTTAAATTTCTCATTTTTAAAATCCATAGAGATTTAATAACTTTGATAGTTAAGATAAGTTTTAATAGTGAAACAATATCTCTATACTTCGGTTATTTCTGTTTGTGTGTTTTTCTCTCGTTTATTAGTTGAGACATTAATGGTGACTTTACAAAAAATACAAATAAAATTTTTAATAGGTCCATTGATATTTTCTATGGAATTTTGTTTATTCAAGAGTTTTTGTATTTGTTTTGAGTTAAATTTAAAAACACACCTCAGAGACACAAAATGGCGGCGATAACTTTTCTCGATTGCTTCGCTAAGTACACTGAAGTTTGAAGTGTTGGGTGCCAACTCAAATGTCGTCCGAATTTCACTATCAGCTTCGAAACACAATACGGTTTATTTTGCGAGCGCATATTATGACATGCTTGAAAATCACTTAAATCATTATTTTATTTCTCATTTTTGCATCGTAAATACGTCGGATAACTTTAAGAGATGTACGTTGTTTTTTAATATATATTAACGGAAAAAGCACATTTTGTTCATTTGGCGTTGCTATATACACTCGGTCACAAAAGAATACACTCACTCAGAAGAAATCAAGTAACTATCATGAAACTTGGCAGGAATGTAGTCTGGTAAGAGATATACAAACAATTAAAATTTCGACGCCAATGAGTCAAGTGTAAGCGAGGTATGCGTATATGAGGTGCGCAGCTGGATTAGTTTAAAAGCAGAAATGTTCGTGCCATAGGGTTATTCAAATAAATCTGTGGACTTGGATGGACAGTATTGTGACTAGAAATACCTCGGAGACATAACTGGTGACAGTACGAACAATTGTCGGATTTTGGATAGTAGACCTCAGAAAAGCAGGCTGGTTGAGCAGACGTATCGGTCGCCACCTCGGTCGGAAAGATACCATAGTTGCTAGGTATTGTAACAATGGATCACGGAGGAGATAATCTTCCATCATGGAGGGTCAAGGCGACCCAGGAACATGCAAATGTGTGATGATTAAGCAATCATAAAAACGGCCATGTCCTCACCAGAAACGTTGCTAGAATCAATTCGACGCCGTTTACCATCTTCCAGACATCTGGTAATATCAAGGGAAATATTTCGGAGATGACTGGCTGATACAGATATAAGGAGCCGACAATCTACCATGCCTACCCCTGACCCTACACCATAGGCAGTATAGATTGGATTTGTGCCGACTTCGGGCAAACTGGAGTGTGACCAACTTAAGGCGTGTGATCTTCGGCAATGAATCTTGATTCAGTCTCAATGCTGATGACAAGCCAATAAGCATGTGGATGTGGCCAAGTCGTCGGTTTGATCTTGCATTTATTGCCGAGTGGCATACGGTGATTACACAAGGTTTGACAGTGTAGGGAGCAATTTGTTAGGACACACGATCACCTCTAGTCGTCTTTCAACGCACTTTGACGGCACGAAGTTACGTGGACATAATTTTAAGGGTAGTTATACTGCTTACGCTACGAAGTCGCCCAGATGCCCTATCTCTGCAAGACAACGCTCGTCCACATACTGCGTGAAATTCCCAACAATTTCTTTAAAGATATGATGTACTCCCGAGGTTTCCCAGGTCACCAGTCGCCAATAGAGCTCTTCTTTGACTTTCTTAGAAGCTGCAGCCTTCCCGGAATACTGGTGAATAAACTGCCCAAATGCAAAGATTATGGTACGATCTTCCGCAAGAGATCATAGGTGACCTCATTTATTCGATGTTATGCCATGTTTTGGCTTATATAGTTGCCAGAGGTGGGTTTACTACCAACTGATTTGTAATGTTTTCAAGCCATATCTTTGTAATAAAACAACCTGTTCTTCTGAATTTGTAATCATTTGCTTATCTACTCACACTCTACATACAAGTTAAGTTTCGTGATAGTATCTCGTTTCCTTCTAGGTGCATGTATTTTTTCGTGACAGAGTGTACTTTGATTCAATTCCTCTGCAGTGGCATAACGCAAATTATTAGGGGGCCCCTGCAAAGTCAGGATTTAGGCTCAAGCCAGAAAAACTGTAAAACCGAAAGGTAACAAAGGCCCCCCCTCCCACGATGTGAGGTTGCGGAGGGGGGTGTACGTTACGCCACTGCTCCTTTGTATTATTTTTTTCTAACATTTGATTGTATAATTGTAAAAAATTTTGGAACTTGCGTATTAGTATCACCGCAGCAAAATTTACGTTACGTAAATAGCGCCATGATAGCAGAACAACAACAAGTTTCTTACGTGTTTTATTTGAAAAAGAAACAATCAGTCAGAGATTTTGACGGAAAAGGGCGCGATTCGTGTGGAGGAAATTTGACTGTGGTGACGTTGATACGTAAGCACCAATTTAAAAAAAAATCGTAACATTTTGTCTTTCTGCATAAATACCAATTAATGAACAATCCTATATGTAATACCTACAAAGAAAATAATTATTTGGAACATATTCTCTTAATTTGAGACAAATATACTTCTCGCAGAAATAACGGTACTTACGTACTATCGCAACAATGCCAACGTTGAAGATATTTTGCCAAGCTGGCAACCTCGATTTCGCAGGTGTTGTACATGCTGAATTGGCAACCATGTGCTTCGTTTTATATAATGTAGCTAATACCATTGCGATAATACGGAAGTACCGAAATAACTTGTGGAATATACTGAAGATAAACCCATGCTATAATACCACTTTCAAAGAACTTTTGAAACATACATGCAACAGTTAGTAAACAACTTTTTCAATGTCTTATTGCAGAAGAGGAAATTTTTTGATATGTATTAAATAAGAAGGGAAAAACATCTGCATTCCTATCAAGGGGATAATAGCCTTTGTTGCTGTATAACCAGTAACATTTAGTTTTATTTATATTTCTTCTTTCTTCTTTTTTTTTCTTCAAGAAAACTTTTTCTTACTGCCGATCGTGTGGGAGAAATCATGCTGGAGAATTTTTTCAACAAACACCTCCAAGTGGTAAGAAATTATTTCTTATAGTATTTAAGAAAAATACATTTTCATTAAAGATCTTTCTAATTTGTTTTATTCTAGGTTCCCAACCTTTTTTGAACTGGCGCCCCCTTTTCTAGTGAATATTTCGATACTACCCCTTCCCACTCTAGAGAAATAAGAGTGTACATAATACATGGTGAAAACAAGAGTTAAATGTAAAAAAATATTCTATTACTAATAGAATATATTTCTTAATTTAATTTTTTTCGAAAGCTACAATTTTTTTACTTGCGAATCTGAAATAAATATTGCCACAAATATATTTAAATGTGTAACATTATATATTTTAGTCATATATAGAATATTGTTTTGGAATTGAAACGCGCTACTGAATTTCTTCTTCATTTAAAAGAGTGGGAAAAAGTTTTAGCTTACCTTTTATAAAGACAGGTAGGGGCTTTGATGATGCGAAGTAATTCACAATGAACTATTGCTTTCAACATAAATATATATATAAATTCACAGCTTAAGCCTTTAAAGAATCATACGTTAATTCCTGGTTAACATATATTTAATTATGTTTCTTGTGGATAATATATGTACGTAATGAAATGCACTGGACGAAACATGTTTCCTACTGCTCACAGACAAAGACAACTCGTGCACTACAGAAATTAAAATACACTATATCATTCAATTTAATGTAGGTCTGAACGTAATGCAATGTTTAAGTTTTTCATCCACTTCCCGAACTACCGAAATATGTGAATTTTCGAACATTTGATATAGAAATGAGTTAAATACATACAATCAACATAGTAAACAGTATTAAAGTTTACTTTTGTTAGTATATGATCAGCGTGTTTTTTTAGTCTTTTTTAGGCTATATTTGGTTAATCTGCATGAGCCCCTGCGTGCCATCTCAACACCTCCTAGCTTTCTCTAGGTCTTTAACTGCCCCCTGAAAGCCTCAAACGCCCACAAGGGGGTGTTATCGCCCACGTTGTGAGCCTATGTTCTAGGTAATCACCAAATACTTATGTGGATAAAACTATGTGATACTCAATGGATAAAACTATTGTAAAATATACCGATAATTTTGTTTCAAATTAAAGATTATATAAATTTAAGAAAAAAGAGAAGGAGACTCTCTCACGTTATTTGTGTAATGAATATGCCTGCCTTTTTTAAAAGAACCTGAATTTAACAGAACGATTCAACTCTTTTAAACTGTTCCAAATTAAACTAATAAACTATTTTGTTCATACCGCTTTTTGTGGTATATGTTTGTATACTTTTATTTTCCCTAAAAATGCTTTTTAAATAGCAGAAAAATAAAAGAGAAATACAACTTATTCAAATTGATTGCTTAATTCAGTAAAATAGTTATAAAACAAAATTTATTTTGAAATAAATTTTGCTTTAAAAGGCTTTATTTAATCCTACTATCCTCAATATTGTAAAAATATGATCAAAGCATTTTTTAATTTAAAAATTCCTGTCTTATATAATCGGCAAATTTTCTTTGGTGTTTACGTGTTACACCGTCGATCAATTTGTCAAATCAAAAGATGTCTCCAAATGTCGCTATATTCAACCAATAGTAGACACCATTCCTTCTCATATTTAAATGCAACAATAACAGCATTTGGCGACATTATTTGAACTGATGGTGACATTTGATTTGGTGAAATGGGTCGACGGCATATACGTGCCTAAAATTCCTGTAAACATTCAGTATTTTTTTGATGTTTTAATTAATAACTATTTAAAACGACGTGACGTTATTATATATTAAATGAAATTTTTTCCAATAAGATTTCCCACTTACGTTTCATAATAATTTTTGTAACCTAACTAATTATTCATAAAGCAAATGCTTACATTTAAATTATTTTTTCAAAGGAAGTCTAGCTTATAAGATATAAAGATTTAATCAAATATAACAATAAGTAACTATCAGCATATCAAAAGTTAACTATCTCCAGGAACGAATCTAAAGCACTTCACTACTAGTATTCTGCCGAAACAGTGTAAATACGAAAGAAAAAAAAACACGATATATATATATTAGAAGATAGCTTATTTTTTCATTGTGTTAATATTTAAACAAGAACGGGATAAAAGAGATACAAAATATATCATTATGTTATCAAATATTTGTTCTCAGTGTTATAATCATTAATGAAAAATCAAATAATACCTGTCAAAAACAATAGAATTTTTGTAGATAAGTATGCTTGTCGACTAGCGTACTCACTCGTAAATTTTAAACAATTGTCTAGCAAACTCAATGGGAAAAGAAATAGATATCGGTTCTATACTAAACCGGCTAAAACAGGTTGAATCTTATCATTAGTTACCTCGACTTATAATACATTTTCTTTCTAGAAAGGATATAACACGAAGCGAATAGTACTGTTTTTTAATTCCTACTATTACATAGTCCATTCTCTCCCTATATATATATATATATATACATATTAGCAAGATCTATAGAAGACCTGAAATCCATTTGCCATAATTCTAACATATATGATATGGGCGCTATGCAGCCGCGTAATACGTGAGAATATATAGTCAAAAATCTCAACAAGAAAGAGATGAATAATCAATAATCAAAACTGAAAAAAAAATGAAATTTCAAAGTAACGAGACAGTAACCAGTTTTTCATATATCCTTTCTAAAATAATGTCTGGTTACTTTGAAACTTCATTTTTTTTCACAGTTTTGATTATTGATTATTCATCTCTCTCTCTAGTAAAGAATTTTGACTATACACACAAACGCACGCACGCACACACTCTCACACGCACACACACGCACACACACACACACACATATATATATATATATATATATATAAAATTCTCCTGTCACAGTGTTTGTAACCAAACTCCTCCGAAACGACTGGACCGATTCTTATGAAATTTTGTGCGTATATTCAGTAGGTCTGAGAATAGGACGTAAACTATTTTTCATTCCGATATTGCAATTAGTTGAAAAGATATTAATTAAAAACCTTAAAAAGCGTAATTGTTTTACCCCTGTGTGTTGCTTATCTCGCCGTTTATTTCGCTTGGCGTCGAAAATCGGTATCGCGCCAGATGTGTGACTTTTCTCTGTTCCACCGTCCAAATCACCCTGCTCATGGGTTACAATAGCAAAATGGGTGTTTATAGCAAATAAAAAATCATCAAATTTGGCGAGTGAAAAGTTTTCCCCCCATTTTTTGGACAAATCTTTAATTCAAAAATTAATATATTGCATCGGTTTATAAAACAAAAGTATCTAAAATATTTGCGAAAAAATCTTTTTTACTTCGTTATCATTATTTCAAATAAGTGACACGAGATAAATGAAATGGCTAGACCGATTCTTTTGAAATTTTGTGCGTATATTCAGTAGGAAACAGTTGTTGCCTGGGGACTTGATGTCATACAAATCTATCGATGCAGTTTGCGATACCAAAGAAGCTGTTATCCAGCAGAGTTTTTGAGCTCATTGGATTTGCCAAGCATGCCACCGCACCATTTACAGCTGAAGGTTGGATATCCGGTTATTTTGCTTCGTAATTAGAACCCTCCATGGCTGTGCAATGGCACATGATTAGTCATGAAAAAATTGATTGAAAACGTTATCGAAGCTAGCATTTTGAATGGCAAGTTCCGAGAATAAGATGTATTACTACCACGATTCCCTATTATTCCCACAGATGTGCCAATTGAATTCAAACGGAATCAATTTCCAATTAGATTGGCATTCGCAATGACAATCAATAAGGCTCAAGGCCAAACGAAGTCTGTTTATGGCTTAGATTTGGGCACATCGTGTTTTTCACACGGACAATTATACGCGGCATGTTCTCGCGTGGGTAAACCATCTAGTTTGTTTGTGTTGGCTAAAGATGGACTCACACACACTAAAAATATCGTACACTCCATTGCACTAAGAGACTGATAATGTTATTTTTTAATTGTCATAATTTGTGATACAGATGTAGTTTGAAATTTATTAGTTAAAATAATAAAAGTACAAATAATTCAAAAAATTAATGTTTGGTGTTTTGTTAGTTTTATAGGCCGTCATCGTTCACGGCTTTCCATTCCTCTTTCAGCCATATACCACATCCCCAGACACTTAAAATGAGTTAGTTATTTTTTTTATGTGACAACCGAAATACTCACTAGAAATAATTTATATGGTAAAACAACGTTTGTGTGTGCCGGGTCAGCTAGTATATATATATTGTTCAAATTTTCAATCGTTAATAAAATACTTTCCATTCATCCATTCAAGTTCAAATGCTACATTTTGTTAAACTTGTAGTGGATGATACTTTATATTAATACAGTTTTTTCAAATATTAACTCATTAATTAAATTAAAAAATGAATAAATCGTAACAAAAATAATAGTCCAACAGCATACATAGGAAAGAAAACCAATCGTTGTGTCCCTGTAGCGCAACAGATACTGCGTTGGATTTCTAATCTACAGGTCGAAGGTTCGAATGACTCAATTTCTGAGAATGGGATTTCTTTTTTTTTACTATATATTTGAATAATTAAATTTAATTTTTAAATAATTAGTAACAAACAAAAAAATATAGTCCAATACCATATATAGAAAGGAAAATTGCAGGGAAAACCGCTTGCGAGGAAAATCGCTTTCTATTTTGTCGTTTAATATTGTGCGATTTTGTGTCATATGTATATACATATTTATATTAATTGTAACTATTCAATAAAAAGTAACTAAAAATTATTCTTTGTTGACCTAAGTAGGAATTTACTTACAGAATTTTTTTATATTACTTGTTTATTTCTAAATTATATAATAAACTCGAATAAAAGAAATTACACGTATTTTATTCTGAAAGCATACGAGTCTTTTTCTAAATATAAGAATTTGCTGTTGTATATTATTTAAGCTACTTCTTTGATATATACTGGCTTTCTATATTCTTATATACTGTTTTATATTTTAACTGAAACAACTGTTTAGCATAAAGAGTTACATTTATAGCAATTTAGTATAAAATTAAGGATTATGCATTATGCTTATATGTAATCGTTGGCAAGAGTGGTTGGTTTTTTTACTGATTTATTATTTTTAATGACATGATTGATTTCAAAGCTGTTGAATGGATGAGCCATCATTTGGTATTTGGGTACTCCTCTTTTATTTCACATTTATTTAGACACTTGAAAACGTCAAACACACGAAGGACAAACTATTACAGTAACATTTAGGGTTTGCAGCCCCGGGATCCAGGTTTTTTTTTTTTTTTCAAATCCCGGGATTGAATTTTTGTCTAAATTATATTTTGATTTTTTTGTTCAAAGTATTGTGAATCTGGTATTACATTTAATATATCTTATTTACTTGTTTTGTACTGTATACGTTTAATGTCAGTTTTCTTACGTGTTGAACCTTGAAGGGTTCGAGGTGGGTGTCTATGTTAAGCCGTGAAATTTGATATGGTTTCTCTTATTTTCTTCTGTAACTTTTCCCCATCGCGAGGGGGTCCAGAAAACGGCCACTTCTCCAATCCTCAGGATGTACGGTGTCAGCTAACTTGGACAGAGGAAAATTATAATTTTTGGAAGATATCTAGTAGGATTTTCAGCCCCTGGACCCCGGTTTTTTTTCAATCCCGAAATTAAATTTTTGCTTAGTTAGAATTTAAAAAAAAAATTTCTCTAAGAATTTAATTCTTCAAAAAATTACATTTTTTTATAAATATATACGTAGCATTTTTTTGTGCAATTTTAAGAGGGCTATGGGTAAAAAAAATATATAAATGCACTGCTCTCATTTCTCGTATGGGAGAATGTTGTACAGATCTAAGTGGCTCACTGTAATGTTTACACAATAATATAAGCAACATCTCAAAAATAGATTTTGTCACAATTCCTTCTTCAATAAAATGCCGTTAATTAATAGCAGACCAGCTTGGAAGACTTGAAACACTTCAAATCCCATGGCATTGCTAACAGCTCATGCAACTGGATCTTCAATTTTACATAAGGTAACACTTGAAATTGATTTACATTCTGATTCAATAACTGGATCAATTTATATACAAAAACCATTAAATGGAGCAGAAGAACTAAATAAAGTTATCAAAGAGGTATATGCACCAATGCAGTCTATTAGATTTGAGACACTGTCATCAAAAATTCAAAAAGAAATATCTCTTTTTTTGAAAATGGAAAGAGACGTGGTGACTGCTTGAAAAGAACATACTCCTATTTAATGACAATAATACCGAATAGTAAAGAATCCGAACGTGCATTTTCATCAGCAGGACTATATGTAACAAAAATAAGAAGCCGTTTCAACGATGAAACGCTAGGGGAGCGGTGTTTTTATAAGCTTATTTACAGAAACACAAAAAATGAAGAAATGCGGTTTTTTTTTAAAATTTTATTATGTACTATTTTTATTTGTGTTTTATGATGAATTAATTTTTTATTAGTTTCATTAAAATAATATTAAATCAATTTTTAATTATATTTTAATTTTATTATGCAATTTCAATAAGGCTAATATGTTAGTATTTTTAAGAAATAGCTCAATCCTAATCCCGGGATTTGGATAATGTAATCCCGAAATCCCGGGATTGAAAATATGACACGGGATTGCAAACCCTAGTAACATTACAAAAACAAGAATCAGCCAGCGAATTTTCTCTGAAAATGAGAGTATTTATACAGAACAGCAATCGAAAGTTCAAAATCTCAAATGACTTCTGAAGATGACTCTTCTGATTGGTCCAGATAGTTGTACGATGATGTCTTATGTAATTCTTCATGAAAATACGCTGAGGTTTTAGTTTCTAAGAGATAAAGTTGCGATTATAACCTTTTAGGCGGGTAAGTTTACAGTTACTTATTTACGTGAAAAACCTGGAGGGTCAGGAGCATTACAAATTAAAAACCTAAAAAATGAAAATAACGTGAATTATTACTTACATATATGTTAACATACTAGAGTGCAAAACTTGTGTAACTTTTCAGATTTTAGCTGTAATTCCAAAAAAAAAATCAACTGTGAAAAAAGAGAACTAAGATAAAGTGACATGGAATTCACACTACAGAAGCATAATGTAGCATTTAAGGTATCCGACTACCCTAAAATTGTGAATTTTGCCAAAAACTGACAATTTTTTTTTGGTTTTGTTTTCTATGCCATCTTATTAGCTTTATAAAAATACCAAGTTTATTATTTCCCCTTCACTAGAACAAAAACTACAAGCGTTTTAGTAAAAGGAGATGCCATTACTTTAAGCAATATGCCATGCTTTAAAACGCGTTTTACTCGGAAATGAGTGTTTTTTTAAATGCTCCAACGGGGACAACAATTACTCAAAAAGTTTTGAAAATTGAAATTTTTTGTGTATGTCCTGTATAATAGTAGGGGTATTTTAACCTTCAGATGTATCAATCACTGTTTTATTACAAAATTAACAGTCCCTTATGTGAAAATAATCATTGTTCTTTTAAGCAATTTCATATAACTAAAATAAAGTGCACTAGTTTTGTAAAAATTAAAATATCGGAAGGTCATTTCAAAATTGAATAACATAGCATCGCATCAGAATTGAAAATTTGTCTATAAACTTTTGGTACAGAATGGGCCCCGTTTATGTTATTTTTTGTAAATTTTTAACAATTTTTCCCCATTTTAGTAATAATAATTTCTTTTTTTCTTCTTAATTTTAGTATATTTTTCTTAAAACGTACTAAACAATTCTAAAAACAACAAAAAATCCTTATATCTCCATTTTTTTTAAGTAAAAGATGTCACAAGTAGTTAGATACCTTAAAGGTTTGTGAAAACATAGTACCCAAAAATTGAATTTTCCTCATTCATTATAGAATGAAGCAGAAAAAGGCTTTATTGACAGAATGGTATTAGTAACAACCACTGACTAGCTTTCACAAAGATCAAGTTAAAGTTCATTAACCAGAGATATGACCTCCCCTATCTGCAATGGTTGCGTGTCACCGTCTGCTCATACTTAATACCAAACTATCCAGCAGTTCTTGAGGTAAGAGTTGCCACTTTTCGAGGTGCATTTGTTTCAACTGTCTGGTGTTCTCCAGTCCTATTTCTGTCAGCCGTCTCCCCAAACCAACCCACACATATTCGATAGGATTTAAATCAGGGAAGCACACCAGCCAATCTATTTTGCAGATATCTTCACTTTCTAGTAATTCCTCCCCATTAGAGATCCTTTGCAATGGCGTAGGTAGGTATCCAAAAGCCCTTGTGCAAAAAAAATAAATGAAGGCCCTATTTTGATTAGGTTTTATCCAGTAAAAAAAAAAAAGCAAAAATATATGAATATTTTAAATACACACAAAGCTACTTTATAATGTCAGCTCTTTATCATTCTCTGCAGAATATAGGAAAGTAAATCTATATGTATGTGTATGAATTTTTTTGTGTGATCTATAGTGTCCACCCAGGTTCGATTTGACACACCGTAGAAGTACTCGTACACCACGTACTCGTAGAAGGCCGAATAAGAACTTTGACAATTTTAGGAAATTTTTGTTTACTATACTCTCTTTCTTGGAATTGTTAGCACTTCAATGTCTCATTGGGTTTCCTTTTTTTTATCTATAATTTTAATTTTCTAATTTATGCAATACAATTCTAAATGCTCGAGAACTTACTGACTTTAAAAGGGAGGAGAAGCGTGATGCTATAATACAAAACGTCGTTGGAGAAAATCCCTGGTTATTTATTTATTTTTTCGGGAGGATCGAACTCAGCCACCAGAGGGCTTAGAGCTACAGAATGGTCCCCCGAAATAGACAGGAAATGATACAAAAATTAAGAATGAACAAGAAAGTACAATACAATATTATTGTAATTGTTTTTTTAAAAAAAAAACCTGCAAAAGAGCAGAGGAGGGGGGGGGGTGGACAAAGTTACAGCATTTTATTGCATGTACGAGTTGATTGTGAAATATTGAAACAGGAAACTATCTTATTATGAATCACATTGTCATTAAAAATAGAATGTAACTAGAAAGAAATTGCTTCCTGTGCAGGTTTCTTAAGATGTAGTAATAAGTATGGTAAGATTTTTCATAAAGTTTATTTCCATGTCTGAGTAATAGTTTATAAAAAAATGAAAAATTGAAAATAAAATAAACTTTTCAATACGTGAAATCACTATGCAAAAAACGGAAGGAATTTAGAGGAATTTCTTACAAGTTCGAAATTAATTTCAACTGAGTTGCTATGATTACAGTTATATTGCAACATTTTACATTATATCTTGAATGTGAGAGAAATTATCGCAAGTTTGGCTTACTTGGTGATCAGGGTCCGAGGGGTCCCTCTGAGCTTGAGGGCCCCACTGTACGGCACCACCTAGCCCATTGGTAGCTACGCCATTGGGCCTATGTGATCGTTCATTGTCGTCCACATAAATAAAGTCTGAACCAATGGCATCTCAGAACAGATCATACGTGAGGAAGTATAATTTCGTCACAGTGACAATCTCCAGTAAAGTAATGGTTTCCTAGGGAAGCGGCATCGTTCTTTAGCGTCCTTAATATAACGATGGATGACGTCACAGAAATGACGGCTGTCTTTTAACGTTGACCGAGTGGTTTCCTACAAAACGAATGCTCCTACTTCCGTAACTGTAAACCATAGGTTCCCAAACTTTTTTAGCCTCATAGACCCCTTGGCAGGTTTTTAAGTTTGGAAAAGACCCCCTACTTTCCTAATATTAAATTTGTGCATATTTATCAACTTAAATGTGTTTTTGACAGTAGGTATAGAGCTATTTACTTTAAAAGATTAAAAAATTTTAACTCTTGTAAAGTATAGAAGAGTTTAAAATTTTAGAAAACACATGTTAGTTAATTAAATTAAAATTCAACTAGTGCATAAAATAACTATTACATAAAGTAACTGTGCAACAAACAAGTGCTTTTTGAGGGAGGGAGGAATCTGGGGATGCAATAATAAACTTTCAATATTTGGTACCAATCTTATCGGGGTTTAACCCTAAATATCTCCTCGGTTAATGGTGTCCAGTATTTTCTTCTTCCATTTTTGTTTTGGAGATTGGTAAGGGCACCTTCTCAATCGAAAAAACAATTAAAAGCTTTCTGAAGATATTCCATAATATGGAATGAATAACAGATACATTTTTTAAAGCTAAAATTGTTGCCATCGTTTCTCAAGTTTATTTTGAGATCTTCGTTAGTGAATATTCCAAGTGCTTAATTCTTATATTGTGATATTTTTTCAAAGTGATTATATGAATTCATTGTCTTTTTTGGTACTATGATTGTCAAAACATTCTCAAACCTGGTTTCAAAATCTAAAAAAAGGGCATTTAAATGTTGGCGACGTCCAAAATTATGCTCCTTTAGCTTAATTCTGGCAAGAAAGACTGTGTGAAATGTGGTCCTAATAACACATTTACGCTGTCGCCTTGTAACTGCAAATAAACTTCATTAAATTTAGTAAATAAATCTGTTAAATAGGTAAGTCTAGTTTTCACTTGATTAAATTTCCTTTCAATATTAGTCACGATCTGGTTTAATGAGAGCCACAATCATAGAGCCCCATTTACACCTCATGGACCCCCAAATTATTTTTATGCTGTCGTGGACCCCTTGCAGGTCGTCATAGACCCCTAGGGGTCCATATAGACCACTTTGGGAATCACTGCTGTAAACAATCAACTTTTTGTAAACAAATTACAGATTGCTGAGAATGGATGAACTCGATGTTGCGTTGCTAATTTATTTGGAAGATGAGCAATCATCGGAAGAAGAAAGCAATCGCAACTAATTGAACTGTATATATTTGACATATTTTTTATATATTGTAATTTTATTATTTATGTTCTTTTTTATATCATAAATGAAATCAAAGAGTTTTGATTATTTTATAGCATTAGTTCATTGAGATTAAAGAATTGCAAAAACCATTATATTATTTCTAAGTAATTCCAAGGATTAATTTTCACCTAATATTCTTTTTCTCAAAAGTAAACATTTTGAAAATTTAAAAGAATCTTTAAGCTTTCTTAAAATACTTTCTCTCTTCTAGCCAAATCCCATATATAACACATTATACAAAAACCAATAATGTTTTTGTACTGAATTGTGTAAAAAGTTAATTGATTTCAAATACTTTATAATGCACAAAGATACAATATGCTTCAAAGAAACATTATGTACAGGTGTAAAGAAAATACAATTAATCATGTTTTGATTTCATTATTTTATTTATATATTTCTTTTTTTCCACAGTTTAAATTAATTTTTTAATTAGCATATATTTAAACACTGAACAAAAAAAAAATACAAATGAAAGATATACAATTTTGATAAGTGTATTGTTTAACTAAAATAGAAGTTACTTCTATTGTTGACAATAAAATAAGAGATTTTAAATAACAAAGTCTAGTTTTTAATGGGATATACCTATTAGTATATAAATTTACAAGCAAATTGAATTCTAATTTTCTGTCATATAAATTTCTGAAATATTGGCTGCTTCTTGATGTCTAATGTTATATAAAACTTCGTTATTTCTCACGAAATCTATTAAAATTTCATCCTCTTCAGGAGTCCATAAAGTATTTGAACTCATTTCTATGTTGAAAACAGCCACCGCTATCGTAAAAAACATTCAACGAACTGTTGCTACCCGCTATGACGATCGCAACGAAAGTGCCAGAGCCGCTATTTTACGTTCCGCTCCCATCCACCGCTCTCCAGGAAACCACACCAATCTATTTACACTGGCAAAGTTTTAGTGACGTTATCCACCGTATTGTTATGGACGCTGAAGAGCGGAACCGCTTTCCTAGGAAACCATAGCTTTAGTGAACCGCTGTTGAAGGCGTCAAAGTTACTTGCGGCAATTGGTATCGCCTATATGGTGCCGCACTAAAAAGGATACTAGCTCCTGGGGAATGTACTAGATCTGCCAAAGGTAAAAATACCAATCCGCAATCTCATTAGGAGAAAAAAAAAGATTACAACAATTTTTAAATCTGTGGAATGAAATACAGAACGGCATGAATGTATGTATGTATGTTTCAATGACTACTTGTGGATGGCCAATTGTACATTTCAAATGTTAGAGCGCCTCCTAGTCCCACACGGCTACATTACCAGACATGTTATATGATCTCAACTCAAAAACTATTTTTTTACTATTATAGTTGTGACTGATTACATGTCAATTTAAATATTAATTTCATTTAAATATTAATTTGAATATTAATGAAATGTTTTGTTATAAGTTTCTGTTGACTATGGTGCAACAATTTTGTACAAAAAAAAAAACGCTAGTGACTTACCTTATGTAAATCTGGTAATATGCTGTTAACAGGTTCGTATAGTGTTGCTAACTGCCAATATGAAAATCTAATTATTGTTTTACTTATTCTGTGGTTTTACTAGTACTTTTATACTGTCGTATCTCTAGCAAGTACATTTTCATAGAGACATTACTTATTTTCGTTCCTTATGTGAATACAAATGTATTCTATATTGCAAATTTTTCTGTCAAATAATAAATAAATAAGAATTCAGGTTTTTTTTTTTTGTAATATTTTGATATAATGCACCGATTTGTTTAAATTGTACAAAAACTATTTTAATTTCATAAAAGTCACATTTATTTTTACAATAACCTGTGTGGCCTCCTTTATTACTACCTAACTTACATGTGGCCTCCTAATGGTAAAAAGGTTCTCCACCTTTGCTATAGATCAGAGGTTCCCAAACTTTTTTTGTCTCATAGACCCCTTGCAGTGTTTTTCGGTCCCTGCTTAATAAATATTGAATTTTTGCAAATTTATCTACTGAATGTCTTTTTTTGACAACTGATACTACTACTCCTACTTTAAAAGAATTAAATTTCTAACTGCAATGAAGTATAGTGTTTAAAATTTAAAAATCACATGCTAATTACTTAAATTAAAAGTTAATTAATAAATAAAACTATTAAATAAACTAATTTTTAATCAAACAACAAATTATTTTAAAGGGAGAGATGAATCTCTAGCACTACAATATCAAATTTTCAACATTTGGTATCAATCTTGTCTAGTTTAACCTTAAATCTCCTCTGTTAGTAGTGTGTGTGTCCAGTTTTTTTTTCTTTCTTAATTTTTTCGAGATTGGCAACGGCGCTAAAACTCCTTCACACTAGTGAAAGCAATGAAAAACTTCCTTACGATATTCCATAAGTCGGGGAAAATAACAGGTTTGACTTTTTAAAGCCAAAATTGCTGGCATCCGTTTCTAAACTTTAAGATCTTAGTTAGTGCTTATTACGATCAGTTCCTATTGTAATGTGACATTTTTTTTAAATATGACTAAATGAATTCATTACCTACTGTGGTATTGCCATAGTCAAAGTATTCTCAAACCTGGTTTCAAATTCTGAATAAAAGGTATTTAAATGTTGAACGTAGGTTAAAACGTTCTAACAGATTGTCTGTGACATATTTAGAAAATTCGGGACCTCCAGTATTATTGTACTTCTTTAGCTTAACTCAGGAAAGAAAAGCTGAAATGGTTCTTGTTTTAATAAAATTTTTGCTGCCAGCTTGTAAATGAAAATTAACCTCATTATAAATTTAGTAAATAAATCTGTTAAATATAGGTAAAATTTGTAGTTTGCACTTGATTATAAATTTTCTTTTAAAATTAAAGTCACGATCTAGTTTAATGAGAGCCACTATCATAGACCCCCACTTAAACCTCATGGACCCCCAAATTAATTTTTGGCAGACGTAGACCCCTTGGATGTCGTCATAGACCCCTGGGGGTCTATATAGACCACTTTGGGAATCACTGCTATAGATCAATCATATGTGACCTTTCCTAACCTTTATATAAGTTGAAATTGGTAATTTTTGCCGAAAATGGTAGTTTCTTCTGTATTCTATATCTGCTTAAAAGTTAACAAACATAAGAAACAAATAAGTAACATATACAATGATAAAAAAAGTAACACAACATTTTTTTGTTTGCTTTTTCACTCTAAAAACAGATAGAGACATTTTGGGCAACTTGTACACGAATAATAACTCCCTTTGTTGGCAATGCAGAATTTTTGAAGAGACCAAAAATGACTTTTTGAGAGACTGCGGAAAAGGTCCGAGTGATTGTCGATTCAGAAAATATCCCATGACTCTTTCTCACTACCATCGTCTGATTCCTCGTTACGGTCCAGCAGCGGACTTCGACCTGCCCATCCATTCATGGAACTGTATGGGTAAGTACGTAGCAATTTTACTGGCAATACATTTGATTCCTGATTATTCAAATACCGTAGGCTTCCTTTTAACCACATGCTTAATAAAAAGGAATCCTACATACGAATTGTGAGTTCAAGAAATATCCATTCTTTATTTATAAAAGTTCACATTCAGAAACAGAAATTCATTAAACTTAAAATTTCCTCTAACATGGTGGCTGCCTTACTTTATCAGAAATTGCTACCCGGGTTAAACAAGATATAAGTTCTTCTGGGAAACAGGGCCCCGTACATGAGTGGTATGAAGGTCTTCGCTCGGGACAAGCAGTAGACGACATGAAGCTATTCTTGCTAGGCTTCGCAGTGAACACACTCGAGCTCAACAGCATGTAACGGGTCTTAAAGTTTACCCTCCTTGTCCGAATTGTAATGTGACCCAAGTCGCTCCTGCTTACATTTTTGTTTGTATTGGAGCCAGCTGAACTCAAGTCCTGCTACAGTTCTTCATTGGGATCATGGACTTGATCTAGAGGTTTCTGTCGATCAAGTGAGATGAAAAACAACAGCAACGAGACAAATTATCCTCTTGGGTTGCTACATACATCTCCCAACGACTTTCTCTAACCAACGCCTTTGCCACTGGGGAGTTTATTTTGAAAGTACATCGCTGACCCGTCGTCTTTTGCATAATTCTTTCTCTAGATTGAAATATGGTCCCTGAAAATCTCCAAGCTCTACACAAAATTTATATTTTAGCTATGTTCAAGCTTTGGCTATTTTTTTAAAAATCCTTTTGTCAAAATTGAAAATTCTGTGGCATTTTACTTTTTACCTTCATTTATTGGCAGTCTGTCGGTGACTGATATGTTTTCAGACAGGAAAAAATTTAGACATGAACATTAGGCTTTCATATATATGGATACCTAGCCCCCTCCTCCTAGCTTAATTTGCTTATAAACGAAAAATCGTTCGCATATCTATTGAATAAACGGGGGATTTTCCAATAGTCACTAGATTTCTATATATATATATATATATATATGTAAAAGATCATTTATTCAGTTGTTGAACACATGTGTTTTTGAGAGGACGTCGTTCTTATTTTGCATAAAACAAACCGTTAATTGGCCATTTTGAATTCAGGAACGAGTAACGTCAATACGGTGGATTTTATACTTTTTTCCTTAAATATTTGAAGAGAAAACTAGCTTATCGCTGTGAATATTATAAAGTGTGCATGAAAGATAAAAAAATAATGAAAACCTTTAAATAATGTATTTTCCTCCTATATTTGAAAATATTTTTATATCTATTTTAAAGATTCATTCATAAATTTTCAAGTCTTTACTAGAAATACTCAAATGTATCTTCAAATATTTGAATACAGTGTAATAAACTTTATATTCACTTTATTGCAATCCAATCGGTTCTCCAATCTAGTTTTGAAAAGTGAAGTTTATAAATTCCCTAGGAGATTAATATTACATTTAAAGATTCAAAATGGCCACTAACGGAAAGGTAATTTTGTTTCTCAGCGAAGCTTCTGCTTCACACACACAAAGGAAGGTGCTTAATACGTTAGTAAATTTAATTTCTATCAAGCAATTTGAATCGATTCCAAAACAGTTTAACATCGTAATCGAGATATTTGGTATTGTTGATTGGCAGAAGAATTTGAATATAATCAGTTTTCTCTCTCTCTGTGAAAAATAAGCGGCCATTGATAGCGAAATCTTGATCGTCGTATCATGAGTTCGAGACCTGTACCACTGCAGATTTGCTACATAGTGGGTTGATGGCAGGACTCAAAATTCCCACCTTGGTGAGGTGTGGAAATTAGGAGAGGGGGTAACAGCTCAGGTGTCGTCCGAAGCCATTGATCATGTTTCAAAATCACGAGGTCTGTCGTCAATGGCCATTGCGTTGCTTTAAATGCGACATTAATAAACACTCATAGATTTAATTTAGTTCATTACTCGATTTTATTTTTTAAAAATCGTCATAGCGCATTTGGGAAATTAATTCTCTATAGGAAAAACCGAAAAGAAAAACATTGCTTAAAGAATGAGTGTCACGAAACTTTTATTAAAAACTTATTCGATTTTTATGTAAATATATTGGGAAATGAAACAAAAAATTTGACAAATAAATGGAAATGTTAATGATGTAAAAACTTAAAGAATTCAAAAAATTCTATTATTCTAAAGTTATTGCAGTTTTATGGTAAATAAAGAGGTATTTCAATTTTTTTGTTTTCAAGATGTAACCGGAAAAAAAATCAGTTCACAGAAACACCGAAACTATTGGACATGGCAAAAATAATGGTCTCATAATTGTTCTAAGAATTTGTAACATTTAAACTTGCTCTGGTGGAGTTTTGAAAAAATTTCCAAGTAAATTATAGTACTGCATCAATCGATTGGTTAGAAAATGTGTACCATATCTTTTCACGAAAATATTTTTACTACCTAATTACAGGCTTACGCGAGTCTTTAAAAAATTCGATTAAAAAAAAATGAAAATTTATGTATGGAAGAAGCACACACGCATATCGTTATGGAAAATTATTATAGACTTTACTAGTTTTGGTAACTAGGCGGGGGAAAAAAATAAATTACCCCAAAAAATGGGAATCATGATCGGCACTTTATCAAAAATGCTTCTCCTTTTATGGTGTGAAAAATATCATTTTATAAGAAAATTTTACACATATTAGAATTTGTCACATCATTTTATATTAGTATGTTACACACATTAACTTCAGTGAACTACGGTGATCGTAATAATCGAGTGAGGTCAGTGGCGTAATGGAGAACATTTGGGATCCCCTGCAAAGTCAGGTTTTGCCCCCCCCCCCTCATGTTGGATTTTACAAAGGGTAAGTTCTTGGTGGCAGTCAGGCTTTGAGCCCCTAATACCCTACCCCTCATGATGCGGGGGTGTACGTTAAGCCACTGACTGAGGTCATGGACATGGGTCGCATTGTTATAGTTGAATCGTGGGTGCTGATAAAGATCCCCTCCCGTGTAGAGGTGCTGATACTTTAAATCTATCGAAGCTCAAAGTCCCGCGTTGGCTTGGTGGGGAAGTTTGGAGAGTGTTGTCCTCGTCACAGGGCCATAGTACAAAATGAGGAGGTGTGTCACTAATAGCTCTAGGAAAACTTCGAAATGTGACATTTATAAATAATCAATTAACGATGAAATATGATAGGCGTAGTCTTCCATATTGTTAAGGTAAATGCAAATATATGGTGTTACACAGCTCAAAAATCTTTATTAACTATGGCCTTCCCTCCGGTATAGGGGTTAGTGACGTTGACTGCTGTGCCGTAGGGCCTGGGTTCGAATCCCGGAGAAGGCGTGGATGTTTCTGCTGTAATCCTTCTTTCCTTTGTGATGTGTACTTCACGCTTACTTCTATACAAGCCCCGTGTGATACCTTGTGGTGCAAGGGGTGATAAATGTTCTCAATAAAAAAATGGCATTCATGCTTAATCAAATGTCCTGAATAATTTTCGTTCTTAGGTCACACACACTGCAAGCATGGGCAAACAGGTACAATCGAGGAGAGAGCCTTATCGTTCCAAAGGGATTCCTCCGTAGGATATATGATGAGACCCGACGTTCGTTGCGGTACAGTCTGGAGTGTGGAACAATGAGGAATTCAAGACAACTGTCGTCTTCACAGTGACATGTAATTCCTAAATAAAAGCAAATATTCCAGGAATAATTGTTGCTAATATTAACATTGTTACGTAGATCCAGGTTCGAGGATTTTATGCAAATCATTCGTAAAGTGCAAGACAATTCTCCAGGAGCGATGGAAATTTATTGTTGAAAAACAATCCTTGAAATACAGGATACAATACTCAAATTCGCAGAGTAAATATCAGAAAGCCTTCACACCTTTTACGGTGCTCAGACACAACTACCAGTGTCTAAAATACATTTATGTTGAAAGATTATTTGCAAGCACTTGTTTTTCCTATTCAACTGCCGAAGTAATCACTAATTGCTGGTCGACTCTTCACTAGTCAAAACAATACTAACCCAGTTTCGGCGAGCGACTTCTTATTTATAGGCTTCACAAATTTTTCTCGAAAAATCCACTTGCGTCAAAGATCATGTTAAAATAGATTTCTCCCGTAATTTCCAAAAGAATCTATATGATTGTGGACTCGCCAAAAATGGTCACCAAAACTGATGCCAACTTCGCTCTATCGCCAAGATTTTGCCAAGTTTCCATTGAATCGTCATCATAATGTGAGGAACAGCGTTGCTTGCGAATATTATAATTTTAACATTAAATAAATGCAACATAGAATAATATAAACGTATTACACATCTAGATATAAATTATTTACAATATTTTAAGTAATCTTTACACAAAATTCGTTACAATATTTATACTAGTTTTATATTAACACTAAGCCATGAACAGAGAGTCTTTTTAAAATGAAATTTCGTGTTATTTTATTGAGGCCGTACTTGCATGATATATAAATTTATGCAAACCTTGGTAGAATATACTAAAAAAACTTTACCACGAATTTCCAACAATTTTACTGTACAAACTGCTCGTTTTTAGTGCAATCTGAATTTTCCCATAACTCTTGAGAAATAATTTTTTTTCCTTTTTTTTTTCCTATATTTTAATTCATAATTATGTATTCTGATTATTAATTTCATGCAGTTATAATACTATTATTAGATAATATTTCTAATGAAATTTTATAACTACCACTAGCAAATTTCAGTTAATATTTGCCTATTACTCAATATAACTTTAAAAAGGGTTTTCCCCTCTATTACAGTCAGGTGCCCTTCCAATTGAAAAAATGACTTCGGTTTGCTGGGATAACTGTTTACATTAATTTTCTTAGCACACAATACTATTTACAATTGAACAACATAGTCTTATGAACCTTCTTCGGACGTCTTTTATCATCTTAGTGTCACTCATAGCGTATCATAGGAAATTCTGTTAAAGGATTACAAATTTCAATTATTAAGAAAAGTTTTGATGCTTTAACAGTCTTTATATATGCCCTTAGGTATCTTTTAAAAAATTGTAAATGTATAAAAAATTTAATAAACTTTCAGATCGTGGAATTAAGATTAATCTTTGACCAGCTCTGTTCTCCTTTGTCACTTCTTTGGATTCAGGTAATATATAAAATCATAATGACACTTTTATCCAGTACAGGAAATTAAATTCTCATAAGTATTTATATCATGAACTCGTGATCGGTGAGTCCAAAGTTCGAGTCCTGGTGCCACTAAAGACTCGCCATGTTGAGGGGCTAATGCATGTTAAATCTATTGGGGCTCAAAGTCCTCATGATGGCGTGGTGGGGAAACTTGGAGAGTCGGGTACTAGCTCAAGTGCCACTTGACCGAGATTTAACATTACAAGGTCTATCGCTGACAGCTATAGAGTTGTTTTAAGGCCTTATCGCACGTATACGTATTTGGAGCAATTTTCCTTTCAATCAATCCTTTTGAACAATTTCCGCCCAGTTAATATAGCAACGCCTTCGAACAACTGTTTTCTAGTGAGCTGAAAGAATTGCTCGAAATTCCAGCCAATGGGGTTTTTCGTCTCCCTGCGTCATAAACAAGATGGCAGCCTCGGCTTCTTCAAACACTTCAGAAATTACGTATAATATTTTAATGGTATATAATATTTTAAACAGAATGGCGCTCCATTTCAGTTTACGACCGTCAGCAAAAGCGCAAGAGGAATAAAATAAATAATATTGGACGTTCGTTTTCCGAAGCAGAAAAATCGGCGAGTAATTTTTCAATGTGAAGATAGTTGACTTCAGAACGTGTCATTTTGTTTATCGCAATCCTTCACCCTCACAGCTGCTCGAAAAATTTCTTGAAATGGTTGTTCGAAAGAGATTTGAGTTGTTCAAGACATGCGTGTGGGGTAAGGACTTTACAATGCGACTTTAACTGGTAAAGAGATATCAAAATGAGCCACCCTTTTAGGGTTATTTCGTTCGATATTCAACATCTAAGGCTTTCTTTTTCACAGACGATTTCTCTTCCTGGAATGCATGGAATATACATTCCATAAATATGCATGTATTATATGAGATAATATTCTATAGGGAACCATTGATTACATTAGAAATCAGTTAAAGCAATAAAAGCAATGAAATTTCTCTGTGCACCGAATTAATTATTCATTTTTGATAACATGCTAATCTCAATGCGGAAATTCGTTTAGTATTTAAAGAATTTTCCTACGTTTTATGGAATATTTGTTATTGTTTAAAAAATTGTTGACTAAAATTGTTTACCTGAGTTAGGGTATTCGGTGACGCATACATATATTTATTACTCTTAAATTATAGCAATTTCTCACGTGTATTAATTTATCAGACAAGGAAATATAAGATCATTTAAGCTGTTCCCCAATGAAAGAAAAACAAATAGAAAACAACATGCCATTTTTTTTTAATGAAATTTGCTTCCTTAATACATCCAAGCTCATAAAACTCAAAAACTTTTTTTTTTGTTTGAGATCTCCCAGATAAAAAACTTTTTCCTTCTCTCTCTCGCTCTTGATCCAAGTATACAGCTTGTGAAACTTTTTAAAAAATACTTTTGGCATTTATTTTTGTTCTTACTATGGAGCACTACTAAAGGTATTACAAGATATTTTTTGATGTTCAAATCTACACCCAAAACTTCATCAGAGCCATGAAATAATTCTAGTTAATCTTTTTTTTTTGTTCCATTTGTACTAAATTTGGTGGCTGCGGTAGCCAAGTGGTCAAGGCATCGGATCATGGCTAGCGTGTCATGAGTTCTAGCCCAGTGCCACTGAAGACCCACCGTGTAGAGGAGCGATGCACGTTAAATCTGTCGAGAGCTCAAATGTCCTCCCGTTGGTGTGGTGTGGTAGATAGGAGAGGGGGATGTGCCAGCTCACGTGTCGTCCACGTCACTTGACCATGGTTCAAAATTACGCGGTCCGTCGCCAAAAGCCCTCGTGTAGCTGATCAGTGCTACGTTAATCACACAATCACTCACTTGTACTAAATTGCAATATGTACTCTAATTAAAGTTATGGAGTTTAACTTTTTGATTCCAGATTTTGCAATGAGCCAGACGCACATATAAATAGGACTGACTGAAAGATAACTTGTTTAGGCGTGTTTTTCTGAAGAGTGAACTTGAATGATTCGTCAGATTCGGGTGTGTAACACTCATTCGACTTCTTTTTTTGTCTTTAGTCGGAAATCATGTTTGGACAAGATAGTCAATATTCAATAGTCCGCGAAATATACGCCCCTAAAAAGAAATCCCTTGTCCAAAGGAGGGACGTTTTCCCCCGGGTTTTAGTAATACTCAGCCATCTATCTTGTGTGCTTATATAGTTGGATCATGTTCCCATGTGTATTTATTACTCACGAGGAAAAACACGATCAACGATTGAGTGCATATTGCATAGTGGCAAAAACTTACAATATTGTAATTATTGCATTAGTGACTTGACTAATTGACTTGCATTAGTAAAAGTCAATTAGCATCACTGAATTTCACAAAGTTTCATCACAAAAATATGCTTAATGGACTAAATTCATGTGACGTCATAATCACATGATAATTTTAAACCACGTGTTTTTAGCCAACCAAGCTCAAAAACACATGTGACGTCATAGTCACGATAAATGCAATTATCTATTTTCAGTAAATCAGTTCATGCACTTCGTTGTTGCCAAATGACGCTTTTTACAGAAACTTTTTTTTTTTAAAATTAATATTTGTCACTTTATTTAAAAGTACATGTATAAAACAAGACTTTTTTTTCTTTAATTTTAAAATCTTTTTGCAGAAATGTCTTTTTATAAGTCTTGAGCATCTTTACCCACTTATGCAATTTGAAATTTTACCTAAGTTTTACACATAGAATAATAAGTATGAGCTACATATATATATATAGTTTATTGCCCGTTTTGAATTCAACGTAGAACACGTGTTTATATTATCATGTGACCGTCAGGAATTTAGTCCATTAAGAAAACATGATTCACTTCGGTCGACATCGCTAAATCAACTGTAAACAAAAGCTCGTTGCCAAATCGAAAAAGAAACTTTTAAAAGAATTCTTTTTTAGGATAATTTTTTGAAAAACAATTGTAATTCTGCCACAAAGAATAAAAACCACGACTAAATATAAACTTAAATGAATATATTTATAATAAAATATGCAACAATGCTCCAAAAAACAGTTCGAAACATTAATTTCGGAAATTTATACGTGAGTGACGTCATATTAGCAGTTCGTAGGAAAATTGCTTAAAAATTGAAATATAAAACAATCTAAAGCGAATTTCGAAAAAAATCTCTTCGAGTTTAATAGCATAGTGACCTACAGCTTCTATGTGCCAAGTTTCACACTTGAGGGTTGCTTAATTTGGCCGGAATTGCCGAAACCACAAACCCACACTCTATTTTATTAGTATAGATTAGTATTTTATTAGTCAATAGGAATAACCATAAAGATAGGTACGATATTTATATTATTGTATAACTTTATTCTTGTGTCATTATTGAATTTCTTTATAGGTATAATAAATTGGGCAAGGTATAATAAATTGATGCATTTATGCCTACATCCCTAATTATTTATAAATTTAAGATATTTTGTTTTATACGAGAAATTAGTGTTTAAATGTAAAATTAGTGTTTTGTTTATTCTGTCAAATCTGTTGCATTCCCAACTGTTCATCTAATAAACCTGGGCAACCATATATTTCGATTTTTTGTTTCCAAAAAGATGAACAGTTGATCAAACTTCGAAAAAGATAATCCCTAGGGAATTAAAAAATAAGTCGGATGATATTTCAATAGAAGAGTATCACGTTTTAATGTACATAGTGGGTTATTGCGTGCATAATGCAAAATTAGAATGCTCCGATTGAAAATATATAATTGTTGTAGATAAAAAAAATCAATTTCTATACAAAAAATGTCGAAGGGACAAAATATTTGAGACTTCTGGATAGAGGAAGTTTAAAAATGTCTACAGATATTGTTATGAAATCATTTCAACGCAACATTTTATTTTTAGCTTGTTCATTTCGAAAAGATTCGAGTCAAAATATCTTAAAGTTGATTATCAATTACAAGCATAACAGAAGCATATCTGGAATTACATGAATTGTAGATTGTCTTTCATTCGTTTCACTCATCTTATGTAAACTGTAACACTCCTGCATTTTTTTTAAATATATTCATTACATTTGGGAATATATGCTTAAATAATTATTCAAAATAGCGCAGTGAAGAAGTTTTAACGGTGAACGGTAATCGAAAAAGAAAATATTAAGAAATTTAAGGCCAGTTAAATTAATATTTTTCTTTTAGATTTCCCTGTTTTATTTGTTAAAATATTCAATTATAGATTCGTATATTATTCAATCTGCATGTATACTTCCTTATAATTCATTTTTTTTTTTTTACTATATGGAGAATGGATGTAGCCTCAAATACTACAGAATCATTTGGGTTTAATCAGTCATGCATCAGATTAATATGTGCAGCAAAATATAAAGCAGGAAATGGACAAATAATTCTAATGGTTGCTTTTTATATTTCACCCAATCAAAGTGTAGAGAAAATTATCGAATTCATTCACAAAAATTTAGTTGCCGACACTGAAACCGGATCAGCTCTTCTGAGCAAATTACCTGTGATTTTATTTGGGTATTTTGGTGTAGATTTTTTTTTTTCAAAAGACAAATCAAAGCCTTTATTGTAGTTGATCTTTAAAATCAAAATTCAATGTTTAATTATTTCAAATGATCCAAATGAAAGCACGCAAAATGCAGAACAACGCTTGACGAAGTTTTTTTTTTTAAATATTTAAATAATTTTGAATCTAAAGTATTTATAACTTATTATTTCAGTTACCATAAACCTATATTGTTTCCTTCTTGGAATATAATTAATTCACAAACATGATTGTGTTTATTTTTCAAAAAAATATTACTTCAAAGCCTAGACGCCTCTAGGCTGGATCTGAGGAAAACCATATATTTCAGACTTCATGAGTACAGGCATATAAATAAATAATTTTATATAAGAATACTAATATCACCTTGTTTTTTATTCACCGAACTAATCCTTGAAATTACATTTCAAAATTTAAAGTTTTCACTTCTATCGTGTGGTCATCAACGCACTTTTTTTATAGATCTTATTAATCTCGAGCTTATAGCAGAGTGATGAGGTAAGTCTTTGGAAGACCTTTGGAGAATATCCGTACCTCTTTTTCTAGAGAAATATAACCTCAGTAAATCTTTTTTTTTTCAGTTAAAAAGAATGCTAATTATCTGAACACATAGTGGAGAACTATCTAATCTGTCAATTATTTTTCAAATGTGAAGATTCCACTTAAAAAATTGTTTATAGTAATGAAATAAGTGTATTATTTGACAAAGAATTAAATAAAAATGATAATACATAAAACGCCACTCCCTCTAATAAAAACTTTCATATATGATGAGTCACTTTTACTAATATTGTTTTATACAATGTTCTAAAAATTGCTTAGAATGTTATTATTCATTAGTGAAGAAAACTAAAATAACTTTATTAATTACAAAAAATATGAAAATGTTTTGTCGCACACCTTACTTTTTAGTCGTAATCGAAGTTAAATAATCAACAGAAGAAAGCTGAATTATTTGGTTAATTCTTTTGTGATTTCAATAAAAGAAATAAAGCATGAAGTTCTTAAAATTCCAAAAAGAGACCGATAACTTTAAAAATATTAAGATTAAAATTTAGAATTTCTTAAAAAATGAATATAGAAAAGATTGGTTTAAAATAAAAAAATGGCGTAAAATAAAAAAGTTGATATTACTGCTTGCATTGAATCAAAAAAATTTTCTCACGGGGCTTTGCAATAACAGTGCAGTTACGCTTATACCACCATTGAATAGTTAACAAAATAATAATCTTGAGGTGATAACGATTATTTCTGAATAATCAAGACTATTCTCAAACGCGAATAATCAACAAAAAGAAGACTGAAATATTTTACCACAATTATGATTTTTTTATTGAAAAACCATATATAAATGACTAATTACTTTGATATTTAGAGTCAGTCGAATTAAATTTTACTTATAAAACTGTTATACTAGAAAAAAATTATTTAAATGCATTTATTTTTTTTGGCAAAAAAGAAAGAAAGAATGACATCTTTTTTAAAAAAATGCTTCTATTATATTAATAATACTTTGCCTATATATAACTAGGATTTAGAAGAAGATTTTTATTCATATTTTATTACATTATGTTAGAAAAATTTTAACAAAACACTTATTAATTCGGTTGATAACAACTTTAAAAATAATGTGAATTTTTCAAAAATTTTAGTTCAATCCCAATGTAGAGGTTCAACCTCCTTCATTTTTTACTAAAAAATTTCTTTTAAATAATTTTTTCTTGTAATAATATTCTTAAAACATGATATTAAATATAAAAGAAAAATATTCATTTATACGCGGTTTCAATATCACAGTTCCTTAGAAATGAGCAGACGATAATAATAAAGATATAAAAAGATATAAAACAGAGTAAAAAAAATATTTATTTCAAAATCAATAATTGACCAAAAAAATTTACATAAAAGCCTAAAAAAAATTACATTACATTAAGGATTTACATCATTGCCTTATAAAGAGAAATATAACAAAAACAATTATCGGAATTAAATACAAAAATCTTCATTTGGCATTGATCAGGTTTTATGCACAACACTTTCATAAAGTCTTAGTTAAAAGATCATAGGTCATCGAAATCGTTGCTCTTAAGCCAATCGATAGTTCAGAGAAACTGTTTACATGCTGTTCGAGCTCTTTCCCGGGGATTTGTCAAAAACATTTCCTAGAATTTTGTCGAGATCCAGGTTCCGGAAATCTACACGTGTCAATTCTAAAATCGATATAACTATACACGAGCGCACAAAATCGATAGAGCCACACGCGTGGGCCTTAGCTATTATTCCGGAACCTTATATTTCCAGATCTAGAATGTTTTAAATTAAATAGCTACTTAAACATCTTACAAACTATTTTGAATACTTGGACGCTATGAAATGAGAATCCAATGGAATTTCTAATAATCTTATAAAATCGAATCTATTATATATATGTTACCGGCAAAGTATGAAATGCCGGCATTCTATAGAATGCCTAGGCATTGTATAGAATTTCTGACTTTTTAGGCAAAGTATGAAATGTGATATTTATTACATACTTTGCCGAGGCATTGTATAGAATGCCTAGGCATTCTATAAAATGACTGAAGCCATTTAGTCAAAGTATGAAAAAAGGTAATGATAAGGCTATTATATCAATGAAATACATTCCTAAAAATATAAATGTTATTCTGACAAAATAATGAGAGGTACATTAAAAAATTATTCAAAATACGTAAAGAAAAATTAAATTTGTACCAAACAAAATTTATGTCTCTTATTAAGGAAAATGAAATTTGTACCAATCAAAATTTATGTCTCTTATTAAAGAAAACAAAATTTTCATATAAAAAAAGTAAGAAATTAAAATTAACCTACTTGTTGCAATATGCTTAATGACATTTTGAATTACATTTTATTACATTTTTCACGCAAAGACAATTCTTATGTTGGTACATTCATTTGACGAATCCAATTTCGTACATACTTATTTTAAAACTCTTTCAGAAGTTCCAAGTCTATAGGAACTATTTTCCCACTCATTACAAGTGGAAATTACATTGGCATTCGGAAAAAAAATCACAGGTTTCACAACAATACCTTTTTTAAAAATATTTTTCTGTTTTTTCTGGCTAGGTTCACAAAAGTGGATGTACAGTTCAATATCGTAACGTGCAACATTTTTGCATTTGGTTGAAAGTTTTTTCAGAATTCTATCACGTCTTCAAGTGAGTGAGTGAATATTTACATCGCACTGTTCAGCTACGCGAGGGATTTTCGAGATGGAACTCGTGATTTTGTAAATGGTCAAGTGACGAGGACGACACCTGAGCTGACACCCCGTCTCCTAACTACCACACCAAAGGGATGACATTTGAACTCTCGTTAGATTTAACGTACATCACTTCCCTACACGGCGGGTCTTCAGCGATATTAGTCACGAACTATCACGTCCTCGAAATCCGTGACGTAATACGGTAAGGCAGCAGTTCGCAACCTTTTTACCTTCCTGGCTGGTCCACGTTTGATAATTTTACCACGACCCACTGAGTGGGGGACTTTGATTATTT
Organism: Trichonephila clavata; assembly: GCA_019973975.1. NCBI lineage: Eukaryota > Metazoa > Arthropoda > Arachnida > Araneae > Nephilidae > Trichonephila > Trichonephila clavata. The sequence goes on along the minus strand of BMAO01028638.1, from coordinate 8,554 downwards.
ATATTTTAGATTGTTTTGATTTAATAATTTAATTGTATTTAAACATGCCTTCAGAATAAAATTCAGTTGCACCAAAAATGAATATAAAATAATTTCTATGGATGAGAAACACACAAGAGAGAAATACACACCAGTAAATAAAATTAAAATAACTTAATGCTCCTTGAGTGGCCCGATACCATTTGATCCACGGATCGGGGGTTAGGGACCACTGCTGTATGGTACTGACGCCTTTAACAGGTTAAGGTATCCGACTAGGTTGAAAAAGTGCTTTTTAGGTGTTTCATGTTTGGTGTTATTTGGGCCATTGGGGAAAAAGAAATATAATTATTGAGGAAGTAGAACTAATACATGAAACTAGAGAGTTTTTTAAGTTGTTTTTACGGCATTTACTTTATCTAACTTATAAAAATATTTTTTAATGCTTTTTTTGAAGAATGAAATTTTTTTTGACAATTTGTGCACGAAAAACGGGATATCTCCAAAACAACCACAACAAATTCAATGAAATTTATAACATACTAGCTTTTACCCGCGGCTCCGCTCGCGTTGATGTCTTTAAATAACTGTCAAAGTCGTAATTATTATCATTAGAAAGTAAATAATATAATATGGTAATTTTTTTATTGCTTGACTGGAATAAAATTTAAAAATTCTAAAATTGAGCTTAGTTTAAAAAAACTGAAAACGCAATTTATTATAATAATAATTAACAACAAAAATTCAATAACTTAAACTATTAATATCTTTAGAAATCGAAAGTATCTACGTTTAATATATAATTCCTCTTTAAAAGTGCTAAAAACAAAATATTATTCTAAGATCCTACTGTATACCATATTACATGTTCTTCCGCCAGTTGCAAATATGTGAAGATTTGGGCATTGGGCACACCGATCAGGCTACATACAGTTGGCCGTGGGAAAAACATTGCTTTTACAAATGCACCCCTGCTACCTGAAATGTTAGCTTTGTTAAAAGCAACAGTAAAATCGGAAATTGAACTTGTTTGAATTGAAATGGTAGGTCAGTAAGGATACTTGGAATTCAAGGTATGATAACACTATCCCTTTTCCTGACATATGTTAAAATATTGGCACCAAGTATATTCTGGATCAGTTTTGTGATCCAAAGCCTCGTTCCTTTACATAGTCGAGGAGCATCAAGATTTTGCTTAAGTATAACTGGTACATTTAGTTTTTAATTGAAGTTTATGTGCGGGTACACCCGAAAGTTCAAGTGAATTTAAGAACTCCGTGGGATATCAAGTACTTTTTCTTTATTCAGGATTGTATTAATTGATAAATATTTCTTCATCCCCCCGCTTCTCCCCCGCACGTCGTTTAAATTTTTAATGTTGATTTTATGGACAATGTCATTGTTAGGCACCAATATTGATCTTGCTCGAAACCACTGATCCCAATTTTAAATTTTGTTGCAAGCCCGGGTAAATTTGAGCAATAAGATTTACATCATTTTCTTCTACATTACAAAATTCTCTGGAAGTAAAATATAACCTCCAGCATTTGCGTTCAAACATCCATAACCGATTTTCAATTGCGTCTGTGCATAATGTTCCGAATCTACGTCATTATGACGATGCACTCTCATATTCGTTTTCAGACTGAATTGTTCAACTTTTGCCCATAAGCTTGAATTCACCAGCCAATATATAATAAAGCTACCATTCCTCCTATAATATCTGTACTATCTCGTAAATTCTGAAGAGTACGATTAAACGCTTCTATAGCTTTCTTGTGAGACATCGTAATTTCATCCCACACTAAAAGCTTACATTGTGGAAGCATCCTGCCTTGAGAGCTATTTTTTCTGAAATTTCAGATGAGGGGATCTTCAAATGCAAGATTAAGCGATAATTTTAAAACGGAATGTGCAGTACGACCGTTGGTCAGTAAAATAGTGGCTATACCAGAAGAAGTCATAGCAACTGCTATTTTCTGGGTTTTTCTAATAGTCATTAATAATAAGTTTAGCTAAAACCTTTTTCCGGTTCCTCCAGGGGCGTCGAGAAAAAAGAGTGCACCACTGCCGGATTCTATTTTACGTAACACTTGTTGGAAAACGTGAATTTGTTCTGGAGTTAATTGAGGGATAAATTCTGTTACTTGATGTTGCAATGCTATAAAATCGTAGTTTAATTCTCAAGCAATTTCATTATAAAAGCTATTTCCGTCCCCGACACGTCTAGGACTAAACATTCCAAAATCATGTAGCTTCTTCCCAACCATTCTGAAAACCTTTATTGCGTTTCGTTGCAGATGTGTTCATTGAAAGGCATATTTGGTATAAAAAAATCTTCTTTGGTAAAATATCTTCCGCCATGTAGTCTTTGTACTTATTCCAAAAATTCAAAGTAATAAATACTTTCAAAACTAATTAAACTAATCAAAACTACTAAAGTAATCAAAACTTTTTATGAAACTGTCAATTAATATTACCATAGAATTTTCAATATCACGCGAACGCAATTCGCTAAAACTTTATTTCGTTTCCCTCTTTAAAAAGTGGGAGAAAATTTGCATTAAAATATCTGGGATTGTCGGAATAATGAACTTCTTAGCCAACTTGGCGATGTTTCTCAAAGTTTGAGTTTGACATTTAACAAACGTAACGTAATACACGTTAGACATTTAATAAAAAACCATTTAAAAAATTGCTTTTTGTAAAGATGCTAAATTATACTATGTTTCAGTTATTTGTTACAAATGTGAGAAAATTTTTATTAAAATTTCCATTATTGACCACAAATGCATAATTTTGGGCCAACTTGGCGGGGAGTAAGCAATGTCAAAGTTTTACCTGCATATCTCCCATTCTCGTAGGAATATGGAGAAAAAATATAGCTTATGTTACTCCCTGATAAAGTAGCTTTCCATCGGTGAAAGAATTTTTAAAATCGGACCAGAAGTTCCCGAGATTAGCCGGAACAAACAGACAGACAGACAAAAATTTTAAAAATTGATTTTTTGATATAAGTACCGTATATACATTTAAATGCATTCAGTAAAAAGCTGTTAATTTGAAATTACAAACAGACACTTCAATTTTATTTATTTGTATAGATGTATAGATATATTATTGGCCTTTCAGAGTGTAACAAACCGCAGGTTTTAAGACACCTACATTTAATCACATTTTACAGTCATTTTTAGCTTAGAACATGCAGTAATTTTGATGAAAAATCATTAACATAAAATTTAAATGCTAATAAAATATTTGTTTCTTAAAATATATTTTATTCTGCGGTTTTTGACACTTCAGAAGAATCAAGAAGTATATCAATGAAATTAAAATTGAATAATGTGCAATTTATTTTTATTTATGACGTTTTTCTTAACTTTAAAAATTTTGCTAAAATTTCATGAAAATAATATTTTTTTTTTCAAAAACAAAGGGGGATGCATGTTACTTATTTAATAATTATGACTTTTTAAGCCTATTTATGCTCTTTAAAACAATAAATTTATTCTGAAAATCAATTTTTGAAAAATTGGTCTCCGAACCTAGTCGGATACCGTGTGAGTGTACTTTTATTTTCTACAAACATCACATCATAGCTATTCAACAAACAATAGTCTCTGGTTTCCTTCTTAGTAGTCATTTTGGCATTTTGTACATCAGTTATTAACTTCTGGTAAATAATTTCAATTTTTAAAAAAAAAACTACTTTTTTTAGCATTAACTTGAATTTTGCCCACCTCGTCGTCGAATAGTTGTTTCATGTCTATAGACCAGGGGTCGGGAACCTTTTAGCTGTGGCGTGTCATACACCAATATGATTCAGCGTATCACACAGCAGGGAATTTTTGAAACAGTTTAAAAATGGACAAATTTGTAGAGTAATGCAAAGTGCCACTGAGAATTGTACCGCGTTCCACAAGGGGCCCGCGTGCCATAGGTTGCCGACCCCTGCTACAGACCATGACTCCTTCTCTTACGTCACATCTTGCTCCTCCATTTTTACGCAACAGAGGGAAAAACCAAATTTTTGTTGAAATAGTTTAAGTAAAATTGAGTAGTTTGGCACTGCTGAACAATTCGCAATGTTCAGTTGACAAATTCTGAGACACGCGTTAACAGCCTCGCGTCTTGCCACGCAATATTCGAAACGAATCGGAGGTGCATTTCATACCTTGCCGGTTTCTCATTAGGTATTCTATAGAATGCCTAGGTAATGTGTGAAATATGAACCATTTCATACATTGCCGGCTAGTTTCAGGTATTCTACACAATGCTGGATTTCATACTTTGCCGGTAACATAAAGATCAGAGGTAATATATAGATCAACCTGCGTGTCGCGGGACTTTAGTATTCCCTGGAACTTTGTCAGAGGCTGAGCAAGTTATCACTATTTTCTTAATGAAAATGCCAAAATTATAGTAAAATTTTGATGTTTATAAAAGATTGAATTCTTATAGGCAGTTTGTTTGTAAAAATGAAGATAAATGAATATTTTATGAATTAAATAAAAGTTTTACATTTTGTTAAAGTCATGAAAATGTTTAAGACCCCCCCCCCCCCACAAAAAAATATTTTAATCCAAAGAATACAAATGCTTTAATTCTTTTTAGAAAATTGGATATTTTAACTCTACAAAATGTTTTTTTAAATATATTGATAAAAGTTTCTGACACAGACGCAAAATTTTGAAGGGCGATTACACTATCTGGCCAAAAGTACCCGGACACCCAGTGTTATGGACTTAGAGCGTCCTGGGGCACATATTAATATGATGTTGGTCCCCCTTTTGCATGGATGACAGCCTGCACACGTTTGGGAAGACTTTCCACCAATTTTTGATAGGTGACCATAGGAATTGCTTTCTAGGCGTCCATCACAGCTGAAGTGAGTGCTTGCAGTGAGGATGGTCGATTTGGCTGACTACGTAATCTGCGCTCTAATTCATCCCAAAGGTGTTCTATGGGATTTAGATCGGGGCTCTGAGAAGGCCAGTCCAGTTTTTGAACACTCATTTCGTCAAACCACGTCTGTGCATGCCTCGATGTGTGAATGGAGCAGTTATCCTGCTGGAAGAGAAATGGGCCTTCCTCGAAATATTGCCATAGAGTTGGGAGTGCAGCATTGTCCAGAATGTCCACATACATCTCAGAGTTCATGTTTCCAATCACAGGAACTAACGGACCCAGGCCAAACCACTAGAAACACCCTCACACCAGTATGCTTCCACCACCAAACTTAACAGTCGGCATAATGCAGTCACTAAAGAAACGTTCGCTGGGCATCCGCCAAACCCAGACGCGTCCATCCGACTACCAGACTGTAAAGCGAGATTCATCACTCCAAAGAACAGTTTTCCACATGTCCACAGTCCAATGACGGTGAGCTCTACACCATTGCAATCGATGCTTTACATTCTGTGGAGTGATGTTTGGCTTGTAAGCGGCTGCACGACTATGGAATCCCAAGTTTTTTAACTCTCGATGGACAGTCCTACTGCTAACACTAATACCTGGTGAACTTTGGAACTCCTGAGAAATTTCCACCAACGAGGACTTGCGATTTTGTTTCACTACCCTTTTCAGAGTTCTGCGGCTGCGTTCCCCAAGTATTTTCGGCCTACAGGTTCGTTTTTCTGCCGTTTCACTGCCTCGATGTTTCCACTGCACAATTATATCACTCACAGTGTATTTAGGCTTCTGTAGAATGTCCACAATCTCACGAACTGATTTCCCACAAAGGTGGCATCCCACTATACTGCCACGATCAAACTCACTAAGCTCCTTTGACTTACTCATTGCTTCACAAACGCATAAATACAATCTGACAAACCACTACCAACACTTTTATAGCTTTCAATTACGTATCAAATTGCGTCACTCGCCAGAACCTCTTTTTTAAGAGGTGTCCGGATACTTTTGACCAGATAGTGTTGTCGTAGTCTCTCACTACCCCTATGATTATTAACTCCCCTTTGCACATTATCTAAATTCGGGTATGTTGGATTCATAATTAACAACTACTTAATTAATAAACCAATATTATTTATTAAAAAATCTTTCTTATTACAGAAATACACAAATATTAATCAAACTTTAAGAACAACAAATTACAGTGGAGTGCGATTAGAATTCAATTATGAACGACGGAACACTAACTGAAACTACGGAGAATAACGCATACAATCAAACTACGCATTTATATCTAATTTATGAAAATAACAGACCTGATATCTTTTTAAGGCAGGATTCTTTAATACTTGATGGATCTAAAGAGCGGCTTCAATCCTTGATATCTTCAGTTCCGTCCGAACCGAATTAATGAACCTTTTTCTATAATCTTCCTCAGGCGAACAAACTTCACTAGTTAAACTAATCTCTCAGAATCACCTTCTTAATCAACCTCGTAGTAATCTCCTCTATCAAACCACGTAGTCATCCCCATCTCTTCATTTCATTTCTCCCTTTTATATCTTTTTCGAACTCGCTAAACCCGAAACTATCTTGTTTGCATAAGTCACACTTTTGGCTCTCAGCGGGGATTGGTTGAAATAAATACAATCTTAAAGGAATTGAGAGAAGGTTAGTGAAACGCGTAAGCACACGTCACAGTGTATTATGTATATAATAATTATTTGAATATGCAGTGACGTCAAAACAAAGTAGAATAAGCAGCTCTAACAAGAATATAAAAATTTTAATAATTTTTACAAGGCATTTTTAAAATCAAATTTTAACCTTTATAAAGTATTAGAAAAACATTTTTAATATCGCAATACTTTTCTTTAGTTTGTCATTACATAAAGTACCTATAATGGGCTGATCTATTTTAAATATTATTTTCAGATATATTTTTAAGGAGAGATATAGATGTGTGGATGGGGTTCCCTGAAAACACCATACAGTTCTGAGGGTTCCGCGAGTTGACGAAGTTTAAGAACCCCTGGTATAAATTAAAAGGAATGAAGCAGCATTTGAAACCTTAAGAGCCAAAGAAGGTTTCTATCAGTTCACTTTTCCCTTTATATTTTCTAAACTATTTTCAAATCTGTTTCGATAACTTTTGGTCGTGTATTTTCGAATCCTTGGTATCCGACTACTTGCGACAACTTTTTTTTCTTTTTTTTTAAATGGAGACATGGAGATCTTTTAGTTCTTTTTAGATTTGTTTAGTACATTTTAAGAAAAATATGCTAAAATTAAGAAGAGAAAAAGAAATTATTATTAATTAAAATGGGAATAAATTGGGAAAATTTTATGAACAAATTCTCAATTTTTCAATTCTGATGCGTTGCTATGTTATTCATTTTTTAAATGACCTTTAGGATAAGAGATATATTTTAATTTTTTCACAAAAACTAGAGCACTTTATCTTAGTTTTTATATGAAATTGCATAAGACGAGGTACGTTAAATCTTAGTTATTACGTGAAATTACTTAAAAAACAGTGATTATATTCACATAAAGAACTGTAAATTTTGTAATAAAATAGTGATTGTGATAAATCTGAAGGTTAAAACACTTCTACTATTATATAGAACATACACAAAAAATTTCAGTTAATTATTTTCAAAATTTTTTAGCAATCACTGTCCCGGTTTGAGCATTTAAAAAAAAAACACACACATTTCGGGTAAAACAAGTCTTAAAACATGACATCTTGCTTAAAGTAATGACGTCTGCTTTTACCAAAACACTTGCAGTTTTGGTTCTAGAAAATGGAAAATAATAAAGTTTGCATTTTTATAAAGCTTATAAGATGGCCTATAAAATAAATCATAAAAAATGTCAATTTTTGGCAAAACTCAAAATTTTAGCGTAATTGGACACTTTAAGAAATGTTTTAAAATATTTTCTTAACTTGAAGGGAAAATGCAATTTTACAAAAATCTATCTCCTTTCTCAATAAATAAAAATAAAAATGGATACATTGTGCTGTACTTGTGAATCTAAAATGCTCAGTCAATCCAAATATCTAAAACTTTTGTTGTGTTACAATTCACTTAGTTCAGGTAATTGTATTTAATATAATTCATGTTTTTAATATTATTTTTAAAAAGGTATTGCATTTAAAAATTAGAAAGATATTTATCTCTTGTTGCGAAATCAACACAAAAATGTTGGGAAAAAAGTTTTTTTTATCATTATTTACATATTTTTATGCATTTAATTAACATTAATGAACCCTTTTTTTAAAAAAAGAAACCTTTTTTTAATTTCAGAAACTTTAATGAAATTTTTTGAAAATTGAAATTTGAGTTGTGAAATCTTTCTTTAAGGGATTGGGAAATCAGGTACGCGTAATTAAACTGCCTCCATGATAAAAGAGCTCTTTTTTAGAAGTTAATCAACCATGTTAATTAAGTTATTAAAATTATAGTTTTTCTAGCTTTTAGCCATCATATTGATTTCAATTTTCTAAAAGTTGCAAAAGCTATTAAGAATGTCCTTTGTTATCATTTTTAATCGAAGGTTAATTTTAGGGTTTTTTTAAAAATACAGTCGAACTCCATTTTACGAACCTCTATTTAGAAAATTTTTCTACTTTGTAAACTTTTTCCCAAAACCAAAAAAA